>JAQGAN010000041.1:0-18172 GCA_034697745.1 Nothrus palustris
TAAACACTTTTTTAATGAATAATTTCTTTTTCTACATAATTGGGTTAATTAATTAATTTTCAAGTATTTTCTTTGAATAATTTTTGTATTTTTTGTATTTTTTACGAAAAATTTGAGAAAGAATTTGAAATCTAATAATGAAATAATGATTGTGTTGACCATTGGGTGGAGTTTTGAACAATTTTTGAGTTAAACTGTTTTTTGATAACTATTATAACAATTACTCAAAAATGCTTCAAAACTAGTATTATTTCTTTGGATTTAATAATAAGTTTCCGATAAATAATCACATAATATAAGAGACGAAAATTTAAGGAATCTTTCGTTCATTTAATCAAAACTTTTGTCAAAAGAACCGAAAAGTTCTTAAAATGAGTTTCGATTCAAAAAAATAGATAAGAAATAAAAGTTTTTTTTGAGTTCAAAACAAAACAAATGAAATGCAAAGAAATGAAAGTTTTTTCTCTTATAATAACTTTTAATCGGATTAACATTTTTTAAGTGAAACGAAATCCGATTCAAAGCTTCCAAAACAGCAGTCATTCTGTCATTCACTGGTTTCTATGCTTTTGATTCTTATCTAACAAAATATTAAATAATTTTTGCAAAATTTTTTTCTTCAAATGTTTTCAAAAAACTCTTAATTAAAGCCAATTTTGAGAAACAATTCAATTGAATGAAAACAAAGGAAATGAAAATTAATCAAAAGTTTATTTGTGAGGAAATTGTTTTCAATTGAGTGAATGAATGACAACAATGCAAACTCACACAACACAACTCACTTACATATATATATTTGAATCTCTCTCTCGCTCTCTCTCTCTCTCTCTCTCTCTCTCTCTCTCTTTAAGCAATGGTCATAAAGGAGTGGCACTCAAAACAAAATACCAATCACTATATTGTTGTGTCTTTTTCGGAGCGAACGTTAAAAGAGTTTCAAAACTACTCAATAATAACAGTGTTTTTTGTTTTTATGGAAATTATTTCTAAAAGACTTTTCATTAAAACTACATTTCAGTGAAACTCTTTTGAAATACACTTAAAAGACGTTTAACTTAAATATCGTTTAACAAGAAGAAGAAGTAGAAGGTCTCTTAATTGGACCCAAAATTGTCTTAAAATTTATTCCAAAACTTTTCCAAAAATTACTGTAATTTCTCGTTTCCAATAATCTCTTGCAATAAATAGTTTTTGTATAATATTTGAAAAGTTTATATAAAAGTTTATGTAAAAGTTTTCGGCATTTTATGAATGAATGCACGCATTGATAACACAGTAATTGAGCGTTTGTTGAGAGAATTTCATAGTATTTTGCGATTAATTTCGTGCAAAACAATAATTCACTGAAAAAGTCGTGATTTTTCCACTCATTATATAAGAGTTTGGTTTGTTTTTCGCGTTTAATCACGTTTTTTAAAAACAAAATATTTTTACAACTTTTCCATTCATTGATTAGAGAATCAAATAATTGACTGCTTTTCGCTCTTAAAAGACATCTTTTGAGACATTTTTGTGTTGAAAGCAATCAAAACATATTTCGTATTGAATTTCTCCCCATTTTAAGCCTCAATGAATGCGTTCTTTGTTTCCAAAAATACTTTTCCAACAATTAAATTGACTTTTATTTTCCGGAAATTTATGTCAAAAATAAAAATTTATTTCTTTTAATTGAATTAAAGAAAGACTTGTTTCAAATTAAACGCATTTTCACTCAAAAAGTGCTGAAAATAAATACTTTTCTCTGTTTTGAAGTCAAACAGTGGCGGAAATGTGGTGGAAATGTGGCGGAACTCCTTCTTCTTTAGATTAATTGTGAAAATATTTTCCCCAAAAACACAAAAAATTATTATTAATTCAAATTTAAAAGTAGATAAAGAATGACAAAAGTATACGAAGAACGAAGAATTGGGATGTGATTATGTGATTGTAATGATGATAATGGGTTCCGCCACTGCTCTCAATTGGACTGAAATTTGAGACGAAATGAAAGTTTTGTTCAAAAGTATTCATTCATTGCATAAGAAGTGGTTTTTTGACACTTTTTTGACGAAAAACAGACTTAAAAACAGAGCTTTTTCTGTGTTTTGACTCTTATTTCAGTGGATTTGACCTCAAAATAGGGGCCAAAGAGAGTCCCCATTTCGCCCCTCTGTGGGCCCCCTTTACATGTGAATTATGAGTAAAAGTATCGAAAAATGTTTTATTAATAAGGAATGATTGGTTCGTGAGAGAGTTTGTGGCGCCACTTCTGTCGCTAATCGTCTTCGGCTTCTTCTTCTTCTTCGACAACGACGCCATTCAATGGACACGATTTGCCTCAAGGAATCACTTCTTCGAAGCGCGAGAACAGAGAGAGAGAGAGAGAGAGAGAGAGAGAGAGAGAGAGAGAGATGCTATTTTGTTAATTGTAAGTGAGAAGTGACAAACTCTCTGTCTGACTCTCTCTCGCGCTTCTCTTCATTATTGAATTGATAGAAAAAGTAATGAAATTTGTAATAAAGAGCGAGCGATCAATGCGTATAATATTGTGTGACACTATGAGCAGCATTATCACCATCATACATTTGTTTAATACTCATTCGTTTAATATTGTTATGAGAGCGAGACTTATATCAGTTATACTACTCTTAATAATAATAATAATGAATAAAAGTTGTCATAAAAGGTCTCATAAAATGACAAAATGTTTACCAAATGTTTTATGATGGAGTTGAGCAGCTCCAGCGTTGTTGTGCTCGAGACTCAAGACTCACTCGAGTCTCGACACACCCATTGAGTGATTGAAAGCATGAAATGATAGCAAAAAACGAATTAAAGCTGCTTTCAATCGCAGACGCAAACAATGAGAGCAGATGTCACTCACGCGCAGCTCTTTCTTTCTCTCAAATATTTTCTCAAAAATAAATAAAAACTTTTGAAAGTCTTATAAATTTGAAAAAGTTTTAAATCTTAATTAAAAGTGAAATAAATTTTTAGATTAAAAGTAAGTTATAATTCAAAAAAGATTATCAAAAGAGATAATTAGAGAAGAGATAAATAAGTAGTGATTAAGAAGATCTGATGTGAAAAATGAATTTTCATAAAACACTTACTTTTGATGTCATCAGAGATGAGACCAAAAGTCATTCAAAGCTAAAAAGAAGTCATAAAAAGCCAAAAAATCCAAATCTTATCATTTCTTTTATAATAAACAAAAAGACATTCAGAGAGAGAGAGAGAGAGAGAGAGAGAGAGAGTCTTCAGCAGAGACTCCGCCCTCTTCTTATACATTTATCGATTGATTGCGCGCTCAATAATCACAAAACACATAATTTATTAATGAATTAAAAACTATTGAAGAGCGCGTGGCCTCAAATTCGGTTTAATAAGCGATTATTATGGCGCGCGAGCGCTTCCACTATAATTGAGTTAAAGGCCTCAAGTTTTTCTATTAATATTTATGGCCGCCATTCAAAGCATTAATTTATTACAATTTTTTCTCTTCTATTAGTATTTGATTTTCAAAAGTCATAAAAAATAATTTTAAGAACGGATTAAAAAATATATGAATAGTTGTTATGAGAGTTATTAGTGCTTAAAATTCATGACTCGTTTTCTCATTTTAATGAAGAAATACTTAGAAAAAAAAGATATTAGACTTAAATGAACTCAAAATTTGTGACAAAATATTTTGCCCAACAAAAACCGGATTCTCGAGCACTTCTCGAGCAGTCGTCACGCGTGCGAACAATCAATAATCGCTAATAAGTTGTCATTCGTTGAAATGCTTTTCAAACATTAAATATTATAACTCTTATTATTAGAGCTCAACTCAATTGAGCGCTGCAGCAATGGCTTCGCTTTCATGAGCGCATACATGAGATGAACTGCAATTTGGACTTTAATTAATTGAAAGATGACTTTTGGTTTGAATGCTGTAACTTTCCATTGATGAGCCATTAATCAGCGCATGCAATGCCACGACTGATGCCATTGTTGAGTTGTCTCGCTCTCTCTCTCTATCTCTCTCAACAGCTGTTAGTCTCTCTCTTATAGTCTTTTCTGACTATTAGTCAGTGTTTTATGTGTTTTATGGCTCTAAATGCAATCCAATGAAAGGCAATGAAAGGCACTGAAAGACAATAATGAAATACTGGGCGAGCGTTGGCGTTGGAGCGCGCAGGTGAACTCTATAGCTCTAGTTGTGTGTCAATCGCAGCAATTCAGTTGACAAACAGTGGTGTCGTTTAGTGGTAGTGGTGATACCTACCTATGCCTTCAGTTGATGCTGTAGTCATCCATTGATAGCCACCCACATCGAGACCTCCCCCGAGACCCCCATCACTCACACACAATCCATTCGTCCATTAATTGGAGATCTATTGTGGTGATTATTGGATCAAACACAACAACAACCATTCCTAATATTACAATAATTTAATGTTTAAATTCATAGATAGTTTATGGTGGCATAGCTAGCATTGCAGCTACCTCATAAGAGTCATATTATTGTGGTCTATGTGGGTGGCTTTCAGTGTTTCATCATTTGATGCCTTTTTAGAGATAATTATCTTTCGATTTCTTCGTTGAGAAAAAAGTCATAAAAAAGTGTCTCAAAAGTGGAGACTCTTTAAGAGACATCGATTGTCCGGTTTATGGCTCACTATAAACAAAACGTGATTTAAATAAATGGCTTTTTATGACCAGAAAAGAGATAAAGAATTTCTTCTATTTTAAACTCATTTGAATTTTAAGATAAAAACTCAATAAAAATCGCATTCATTGCATTGCAGTTGAGATGAATTTTGAGGAAATTTTGAAACTTTTTTTTCTCACAAATAATTGTTTCAAACGTTTAATTGTTGAGCGAATGCGTGCAATGCTATACCTGAGAGTTCGTGCAGATCTCTTCCCATCCTTTGATTGGTTACTATTTTTACTCATTTTCTATCAATTCATTCATGAAATTCATTCTTATTTTGAATTAAAAGCCAAACAAAACGTGATTTCCGGTCTTTAGTTGTGAACACGATTTCAGACATGAGTTCTTTGTTTTTAACCAATGATTGATGATTGGCAAGCATTCAGAGAAGACCCGAATAATTCACTTCTTTGGAAGTGTTGAACACGTGTTGAGAGAGAGAGAAATACACATTTCTTATAAACTTTTTTTTTAATTAAAATTTAATTTACAATCACTTGAAATACATATTTATATTCAGTAATAATAATAATAATAATAATAATAATTCATAATTCAGAACTAATGAAAGAATTGGCACTAAACAACTCATTGGCATTAAATAAGCGCTTATTTACAGTCTTTTAATACAGGTATCAGTTCTCGACATCTACTAACTCTTGGTTATTGGTGGAGTCGACCACATCCATGTCCTGATGACTTCGAAGGCATTCCGAGTCACAGAATCGATTGGAAGAGCACTTCGGGTCGGAAGTGTTGGTGTCTTCATTGAGACCCAAAGTATGAGTGAGAGTATGGCGTCTGAGATCGCAATTCCTGCGAAACACTTTTCCACATTCTCCGCAATTGTAAGGCTTGATATCTGTGTGGGTCAACAAATGCGTCTTCAGATTACTTCTCTGATTGAAACTTCGGCCACAAGTCGGACACTCTATCAAAGTGAGGAAAGCGTTATTGCTATGAAACGAAAGCCTTTTGTTTAATGCGCGCATAATAACTGTTCATAACTTCATAATAATAATAAGCAATGCTAAGAATGTTAAGATTGAATGAATTGGTTAATTGTAATGCGCGTTCGCTCTAATAATAGTAATGAATGAATAGTACTGACTGTGAGGCGAATCGTCCATATGTAGAATGCGATGAACGGCCAAAGTGCGCGACTGACAAAAGCCTTTTCCACACTCTACACACTTAAAGGGCTTCTCCTTTGAATGAATGTAACTGTAAATCAAATAATGAATGAATGAATGAGTATCTCTCGCGCATAACTCTCTCATTTCTAATCAGATTTAAAGAGCTTTGAATTTGTTTTTCTTCTAAAACAATAACAAGTCTTTCATTTCTTATAAAGACATTCATTATTAGCAAAAATAATGAGAAAATGCATTGAAATCGCATTAAAACAAATGAAGAGTCATTAAAGAACATACCGGTGATCCCGAAGATGGTCCTGACGCCGAAACGCCTTGTTACAAATGTCGCACGTGTAGGGACGCTCGTCGGTGTGCGTGCGCTCGTGGATCAGTAGGTTATAAGACTTGGTGAATCTCCGTTGACAATACTTGCAAATGAACTCCTTTTTGGGTCGAGAACTGCCGCGACCGACGCGCGAAATCTTCCGCGAGAAGAAGTCGGCGATTGTTGAATGATTGTTGTGATGATTGGTTTGCAGTGAAAGCGCTCCGAAAGGCGAAAAGAATGGAGCGGACAATGACGGGAATGCGGAGGCCGTAGTGGAGGCCGATTGACCGCCGAACGACTTGGCCGAAGGACTCACCATCGACTTAGTGTCTGGACTCGCTTTACGGCTCTTGTCGTCCTCATTAGTGGCCGATTCGGCCAAACGGGAAAAGTCGAACTTTGAAGACTTTTTATTGTTGATTTCAATCTCTTTTTTGACCAAAAATTGACTTTTATTTGACGTCAAATGGATTGAAGAGTTGGCCGATTGGGAGACATCAGATGCGGTCGACGAAGACGGAGATACGAGTGGTGGCGGAGATATTAGCGCCGATTTAGAGGCAGCCGAAGTAGAAGCGGCCAAACAGGCGTATGTCTGATGTGCGGCGGCGGCGAAGAGAAAGGGATAATGATTGGGTGAGTAGGGGAAAAGCGGGAGCGATGAGAAGGCTTGCGGTGGAATGAGACCCAAAGAGGCCATATTGAGGGACGTGGGTGCGGGTCTTTGCGAAGAGTGGTGATGATGAGCAGTGGCGAGAAGACCACTTTGTTGGATGTGTTGTTGGACATGCATTGGATGAAGATGTGGAATGAGTTGTTGAAAGGGATGTTGGGATGATAGGAGAGCGCGATGAGACAGATGTGATTGTTGTGATGACACGAATGTCTCGACTAATGGTTTCGCATCTGTTTTGAGATTAATTTCAATTTCAATGAGAAGTCATTTATAATAATAATAATAATAATAATTGTATAATAAGAAAGTCCTTGAAGACGAACTACAAGAGAAAGCCTAAGAGCACATCCGTGTTGAGCTCGCGCATTAACAGCGGATCAAACACTCCTCTCTAACAAAACATTGCAAACTGTTTCCAACAATTGTGGGTGGATTTGGAGCGAGAGTTGGAGCGGATCTCAACTAAACTGAACCTATACTTCATCATCAACTGAACCCATATTTCAAATATAATTCGCAAAAAACTTGCAAAAAAAAGAGAGCAATAAGCAAAGCGATCACATAATACACTTCTTGAGCCTCTTTTAAGTGGATTTGTGTGAAAAGAGATATCGGTTTTTGTGCGACAATAAATGTGTCGTTCTTTGAATGCAATACATATTGACTCCAATTATAGGCAGTTATTATACAAAGAAAGCACTTTTGGACCACTTTTGACGGCAACAATAGCCAGACATAAGAGAGAGCGAGACATTAAAGGCCTCTTTAGAGGCTATTTTGTGTTCACAAAAATGTTTTCAGATTTTGACTAAAAATTCTTTTCATAAAAAATAATCGAAGGAAAAGCAAAACTTATGGACTTTTTTATGAAGTGAAACCCAAATCTTTTGTCGCACTCAATGGGAGTTCTGTTGTTCTGTTTTTTGGTTAAGAAATACCTTAAGAGAGAGAGAAAGAGAGATAGAAAGAGAGGGAGAGAGAGAGAGAGAGTCATTCAGCGGGATATATACAGTATATTGAGCAGCAGCAGCAGCAGCAGCAGGATGATTCTAATCAAATTGCTCGAGTCTGCATTGCTGTACATGCTGCTGCAAGTGAGTAGCAACTTCGACTAGCTCAACATCAATGACTTATGTATTGGACTTGTAAGAGTCAGACGGAATCCCACCGATAGAAGACATCCCATAGAGCGAGAGAGTGGTAGAGCGCGCACTGAAATCGTAATCCAATTCAATGAAATGCAAAGACATTCAAAGCAAAAAGTAATTGAGTAACGATTTCAAGGCATAGCATAGCGTTGAATAGCATTAGCTCAATAGTTGCAAAACGCCAGTTGTAATAGTAATGGTAATGGCTATACATGTACTGTACTGTAGTAATAGTGGTTGAGGAGCAGTTCTAATGCGGTTCTAATGTCATAAAAAATGAGCCCAACTTTGAATTGAATGAGAAATACATTGAATTAGAGATTCTTTTGGGAAATCATTATTTGTGTGACGCTTAATAATTGATAAAAGAGACAGAAATTAGTTCTTTAAATGGGAGAAGAGTATTGCCAATGAATGACTGGAAATGACTGCTAATCATCATTAAGAACTCGTTTCTATCAAACGTTGTCAGCAATTATGATAAAAAAGGACTTGAAATGAGACTCTCTTTGACTCTCAATTGACTCTTAATCTGAGATGTATTTGAATTGCGAGTTTCGGCTCATTTCTCTCTTAAAAGTACTGATGAATGGCTTCTTTGATGGACGAAAGAGAAGACGAAAACCAGACTCACTTTTGGCTACTCTTTCGCTGTAATTATCGCAGATTTAAAGGATTTATTGGCTTTTGTTTAGCTGTAAGCATAACATAGCTATAAGTATAACATAGCTGTGTTGACGAAGTTAACCATGTAAGCTAACTATGTAAGTTAGCCATGTAAGTTGGCAGTGCACTATGGCCATAGCTGCTACTCCACTCATAGGTGGCAAAGGTGTTAATATGCGGTAAAGCCTAAGAGTAAGTGACAGATAATTGTCGTCTCGCACTCGCATATCTCACGGCAGCCTTTCATCTCTGTAGTCATTGTTTAAGACAATCGCTGCGTTAAGCTCGAGCTACAACAATATTGACTCAAAGCGGTTCACATCAAAGAGAACCGCCACTCATCGCGCGATAAGATAAGTCGCTTCTGACTCAACAATGGAATCAAACGCGAGCGCGACAGCAGTCTTATCGAACATAAGTGTTGGGGCAACCAATCGCTGCTAATTACTCCTCACTCACTATATGACTTATTATTGAGAATGAATAACGCAGTCATGACAACCGTTGCGCAATAGTGGCATCACATCATATGCACCGCAATAATCATCGCTGCAATTCATATCATAAACGCATAAATAAATAGTTTTTAAGACCAAAAGTGAAGTCTTAGAAACGAACTTGCAACCAAAGAGTAGCGGACTTGCCATAGACTTATATTTAATGTTATTTTATAGTATTGTAAAACTTTATATACGGATAGCGAAGTTCCAGGTATTGCGAGAGAAATGCCAATAAAATGCCTCTTACAGTATTATTTGAGCAGTTATTTTTTGAGCTGTAAACACTCTCAAATAAGAGAGCTATAAGAGAGCTATAAGAGAGCTATAACTGTACCCTAATCAGCATGCTACAACAGTCTAAGTGTTGGTCTACTATTGCCATTGCCATTGCCTAGCTCAGTAATATGAGCCGAGAGTCAACACAGACAGACAGTTAGTGGCAGTGGCAGTGGCAGTGGTACACTCTTAAGTTTTCTGCTTAAGACTGCTGCTAACCATTTATGACATGATCTCCCTCTACTTTAAGGCCATTCTTAACACCAAAACAGAGACTCAGTTTTAATTGCGCCCATATATACATTACATAGAAAGACAGTAGTAGTCATACATAAAGCATGCATTCATACCTGCATCAGAAGAAGAACTGGTCATCACTGGCATGAATGTGAGCACATGCAACCGCTTCGACGAGAGCGCGAATCCAACAATAGTGCGCCAACAATAGTGTGCCAACAATTGAGTCACAAATTAGTGCTAATTATTTGGCGAAAGTTTTCTCAAACAATAGAGAAGGTGAGGATGAAAGCGATCGGCGGATGTTTGCCAATTGGATGTTTTGCTGCTATTAATGCGTATGGTATTGTTGCCTTCGCGTGAATAATGCTTTTGAGTGAACACTATGTCAACAATGATTTGTCACTCGAGTGAAGAAAAGTTAACGAGAGTATTGTTGACTGAGTTCACGAGCAAACAACACTTTTGTGATATACTGAATGTACAGATCTGTACAGCTTTTGAATCTATAATTCTTCACTCATTTATTGCACAAAAACTCAGAAAACGAGACTAACCAACGAGACTAACCAACTTTAACTATAAGTTTGCGTTTGAGTGCGCACTAAAGAAGTACTCTTAATGGTAGTGATGGCTATAGTGTTGGTGGTAGAGTGTCACAGTGGCTGTCGTGCCTTCTCTGGTTCCTTCTCTCACTCTGAGTTTATGCTTCCGCTACAGCTTCTGATGCTCTGTGTCTTTGCGTTCATAACACGTTTGCGGTCTTCTCAGCGATCAGTAGAGCACGAGTCAGTAGCATTGCCAGCACTGTAGCTGCCGAGCGCGCAACTCTATACTCAAACAATGCTCCCGAGAGCAAACTCCGCCCTTCTCTCCTCTCATTGGTCAAGAGCGACCGCCTTCGCACGCATTGCCAGAGACACAGAAACTGCTGAATTGCAATGCAATGAGACTGCAATGTGTACAATATTGTTGAGTATGTGTACAATATTGTTGAGTGCGAGCAATACTGTCTCGTGTGATGCCATCTCTGCATTAATAGCATTTCTGATCCTTCAATTAATGAACAAAACTTTCCTCACAATTCAATTGAGACAACAATTGAATTACAACAGGAAAAGAGTAGTGAACAACAACAAGAAGGAGAAGAAGTAGTGTTGTGTCACAGCAGTATTGCTGAATTCGACCTTAACTTTGATTTATTTCTCATTTCATAATATCTCACTTTAATAAAGAGTAAATTTTTCCTTCAATTAAATCCCGATTATCTCTAATTGAAATTCATTTGTCTTTTGTCAACAATGAAAAAGGGGTCAAAAGTGAGCGCGAACTCAATTAATTGTTGACCAAAAAAACTACTCATTAAAGGAAAAAGTTTTCTAAAAATAAAAGAAAAGGAAAGTAAACAAAGCGCACAATTTCTACATAAATGAAAGAAAAAAGTTTTGCAACTCTTTTCAGTCAAAAACGTCAAGAATTCAAGAGAGAGTTATTGCGCGCGCGTAATAAATGTGACTCAAAAACACTTCTTCTCTCTTAAGACATGTTTTGATTGAAAGCGATTTCAAACGGAGATTAAGAGAGAAAATCATTAAAACACAAAACTATTCATCAAAAACACGATTAAAACTCATTTCTATTAAAAGACTGAATTTGATGAATCGTTTTCAATGTCTTTGAATTCGATTATCGATTAATCGATTAATCAACAACTCTTTTATTGATTAGAAGTTATCTTAAGAGCCGATAAAGAGATTCATTAGAAAACCAATTAAACAAAAAAAAAAAGATAAAAAAGAGAAAAATATGCTTTAATGCAATTGTTACACTTTTTTTTGCATTACTGCAACTCTCATAGCGTACTCCACTTCTTGAACTCTTCATATTAATGAGGGTTGAGTTCCAATTCTCACGAGCTTTGCTCTCATTTCTCAGTTCTTAAACATTATTGGTTTTTAAGGAATTTCTAATGAATTAAAGAATTGCCTCAAGAATAGCCTTTTATGGGCTTTTATGATGGTGGGAACCAATGACCAAATGCTCTCTAATATTATGACAGAGTCACAAACGAGCATGCTGCAATCACTATGCCACAATCACCATGCTAAAATCATGTGAGTGTGTTCTTTAAGTCCTTTGAGTCCTTTCAAACTCGTTTAAAGCGATAAAAATGGAAATCAAAACCCATGAAAAGCTACCGAACGACAGCCAATCACTGCTTTGCAATTCATTGATTGGAAATAAATGTTAAGTAATTTCTAATTTATTCTCTAATCACTCGACTCTTGACTCGTTATTGTGCGCGCTCTAATTGAAAGCGAACACAAGTGAAGACCTCTGACTGTGCGCGCTGAGAGACAGCAGCCACGATTGAGATGTGCGCGCATTCCACCGCTCGTTGCCATTGTTGAGGAGCTCACGTCAAACTCGTATCCAATCAATGCATTAATCGATCAAAAGTGATCTCAACAATGAGAATGCAATCGCAAAGAGAGCGAGACATCTCAGCCCAAAGTTATGAGTGAAGAAGTCATTCATGAATATTTAGAGAGAAGAGTAGACCCGGATTTCAAGAGCGAGACACTCACTCAGACTAAACATTGCAACACAAGTCTTCTATTTGTGAATCAAATGCTCGCGATAGACAACACGTTTCACATGAATGTGAATCGAAATACACTTTTCTTTCAAAAATAAAGTCTAAAGACAGAGAACGGAATCATTCAAATATTAAGCATAATTAAAGAGTATTTTGAACTTTTTTTTGAGATCAATTCTAATGATAAATGAGTGAATAAATTTGTTGAACAACACATAGTCTTAGATATTTAGGAAACGGTCTGTATTTTGCATTTGTTTGAAAGTGAGCCAAGAATTTATGCAAAACTGATCCAATTTGTTAAACAAATGCGCATATAATTCAGCATGCTGCTGTTGCTGCATATTCAGTAACCCGAGTACATATACTGTATGAGTATATGAGTTGAGTAGAGTAGAGTTGCACGTATTATCAATGCTGCATATCTATGTGTGTGAGAGAAGCCTTCAAGCCATTGATGGCAAAGCTTTTGTCCGTTTTCTCAGATTTTTAGGATTTTTCCAATTCACTGATAATTACTGGTTTGGAGTCGAGGTTTGAGTTTAGCCGCAAGAATCAGTTGCCAATTGTGGCCAAAATTTCTTGTGGCCTCAAGTCTTGGCTGCAAATGATCACAAAAAATAAGAAAATGAATCAAAAGATCGCAATAACCAGTAATTATCGGCCAAAACAGAAATATTTTGTTTTCTCCACCCTTAGACGGAACACTAGTGTGAGTGAAGCCAACAAACACAGCTACACTTTGTTGCACTGCAGCAAATGTGATTCAATGCAAACAATGCATTTGCAGAAACAGTAGCACTTCTTTCAATCCAACAATCGTTTTGTTAATAGTGCGCGTTGTGATTGTTTGGCTTCAAAATCAATAATACTTACAATGATTGCACTCTTTATGATAGCATTTAAGGCCATTTTCACATGCTGCTATTTATTATTGGAGTTGCAGTTCTCGTCTACACTACAATTAACCTTCGCCATTCTGCGCCCCCTCCTGCCCCTGAGCGCCCCCTTAACAGAAATATGTGGTCATAAAACTCATAAAGTTCTGAAAAACAACTGAACGCGCAATTAGAAAGAAGTGATTGAATGCAACTCTTATTACAGCCTATAATCAAAGTGACAATCATTCAAGCCTTCATGCCTTCTCGCAAAAAGTTGCCAACAATAAGGTAGAGCTTTGCAATAATAATAACAATATCGTTGACTCGTTCTCTCGTTTAGCGCTTGTCATTTGGCTGAACATTAAAACCACTCAAACAGTACTCACGTGAGAAGGAAGACAACCTTTTGATTGTAATGTTTTACATATGTAACAGTCATATGTCTTCTCGTGAATGCGTGTCTTCATATAAATCACATTATTGAGGACGAGTATGTGTATAGTTGTGTACAGTTAGTGTATGTTTCAATTAATACTATTAGTGACAAAATTGAACTTCAGCTATCCATTGAGATATGAGATAACTAATTAACATTTTATTATCGTTCAATAATTTTTTATTGAGATTTACAGTTAACACTATCTCTTCAAAAATAAATGCACTTTTGTCCCTAATATTAGTGATTCATTATTTTTGGCAAAAAAAGTCTTTAATAATATGTCTTTAATGTGAAAGAAAACAAAACTCTTATCACTCTTTCCTCTTATTTGTTAAGAAAAAGAGCTTTCATTCACACCCGTATTGTTTGAACTTTTAATAGCTTTCGCTTTAATATTATTTCCTGATAATTGTGCGCGATCAACAATACAATTTACTGTTTTCAATGTTGTGTATGTTGAGGATCAATGCGCGTGCGATTATTACAGACAGCATTGATTTCAAAAACAACACAAAACACTTGTGATGATGAACGCGCTCCCAATAATAGCTTTCTTTTGATTAAATATTGATTTAAAGAAAAGTCAAATTGAAGTCAAAGTGAACTAAAACTCAATAATAGACGTGTTTTCTCAGCGCGTTCTCTATTGTCGGCTTTGCTCTTCGAGTCCCAAAGGGGAGAACCGCCCAAAACCCCCATAACTCACTTGCAAAACATAGGCTGTCAAAGAGAGTGGCGATCGTCGGGTCGTGATCGCGAACACCCAATGCCCCCAAAGGGCGAGCGGTCGTGCCAAGAGTGACCCTCCGATGGCGCCCGACCACCGACTGTCGGTTGAAACTCAAGTGAAACAAGTGAAGCCGCCGCAATCAGCGTATGAGCAAATGAGCAAATGAGCATGCTACTCAATCAATGCAAAGCTATGAGCATCAATTGCTTTTAAGCCTTTTCTCCAATTAATGAACACTTTTTTCATAAATCAAAACCAAAAGAGCTTTTTGTCTTTTCAACAAAATTCACAAATTTCACGATTTTATCACTTTTTCAAGAATTCATTAGATTTAAGAATAATTAAGTGGCGGAACCACTTTCTAATTTTTCATCTTTCAATAATTATGTTTAGTCAAAACTCAATTATAGTTACTTTTGAACTCATTTATGTGAAGAAGAAAAAAACTTCTTTAATTAGATTTAATTTTAAAACAGAACTAAATGATTGATTCCGCCACTGAATGACAAAAAGCTTTCAATAATTAAAGAGAAATATTATTCACTGATTTCACGTGCAATTTGTGATCTCATTGTTAGCAATCAAAAGAAATGGAAATCAATATGAATTCAAATTTTTATCACGTTTTTGATGTAGTCTCGAGTCATAAATAGAGAATGAAATAATTTAAAAGAAAGACTCTTTTAATGAAATGCAGAGTAGAGGTAGAGTTGCAGCAGCAGCAATGTTTGAGCATGTATTTGAAGGCCTCCAAGACTTCTCTTGACTTCTGTTTGACTACTTTTGACTACTTTTCACTACTTATTGGAACTCTTTTTCATTTCACATAAATTTCACGTAAATTATAGTCTTTTATGACTTGAGAGAGATTTGTCCGACATTCACCTTGCTACACAACCAGTAAAGCCCACATGAAGAGTCACTGACGAGTGTCTAATCGCGCGCTTTCCCTTTCACTTTAATAATAGCTTTTCTTTGATTTGTTTTTGAGTTTATTGTCTTTCGACTTAACACACTCTCAAAGGGAGCGTCGCGAGCGTTCTCTCTCTCTCTCTCCCTCTCTCTCTCTCTCTCTCCCATTGTTGAGCGGCCAATGTGCGGCTCTCCCTATCAAACTAACTCATTATCAGATTATTACTATTCAAAAGTCATTTGAAAGCAATGAATGAGTGCGCGAGCAAATCAACTCTACTCTATTTGTAATGCAGTAGAGGTAATTCCAGAGTCTGGTTCGCCTCAGTGAGGTTACCGCTAACGCAACACAGCTCTTACAGCTCTTCATTGTTTCGCATAAATCCCGACTTTTATGTAAATTAAAACAAATCTTTTGTTAAAAGAAGAAATCCGTGTTTTTGTGATGAGACAACTATAAATCAGCACTCACTACGCACTCACTCACATATACTGTGGATGTTTTTCTTCTTTCAAATTATAGTATTTATTAAATGTTTGAATCTTTGCTCAAATTTGTCGACAAAAAAGTCGGAAAAGAAAAGTAACCTTTGATTAGAGGGAAGAGATTCTGATGTTACTGTGCGACTAAACGACAATTACGGTTGTCCTAAACGGAAGTGGTGCATCTACGCGATTTCGCCCACAACACTGTTTCGCTCACTCTGTTTCTCAATTGTTAGTTAAGACCAAAACCAAAACGAAAGCCAAACCTTAACTCTATTGTTGAGGTCGTGACTGAAATGTATACAACCATTACTGAACAGTCAGTACTGCACACATTCTAATACTATGATTATTGGTTCTCGTGATTACAGTCAAGGCTAAAGTCGTGATTCCGACTCCTACACTAGTGCAGCTCACTCTCTCGCACTCACACTGTAATCATTGTTGAGATCGCATTTCGAGCGACTCTTTGGCGCCCACGCCGCCGCCACCGCCGCCGCCACCACCACCACCACCGCTGACCACAACTGACCACAACTCAAACGGGGTTCAAGTGGTTGTGGCGCACCCACTCTATGTAGAATTAATTCCTAATAAAAATGTTATGGCTCTCAATTCATTCAATGTATTTCTTTTTCTTTGAATAATATTTGAGAAAAAATGTGAAAACAAATAAAGAATTGAAAGAATGTTAAAGATATAGAGAGAGAGGAAAGCCGAGAAGGATCTGATGGCAATTTGATTGTATTGTGAGGGGGAGATTGTGTGGTGTGGTGGGGGTGGAAGCACGAGAATGCATGCCTTAACCGGTCATTTGCTGAATATTGTAATCTAGCTGCATTAGATCTCAAGCTCAAATGGGAGCCTCATTTGAAACTACATAACATAGCATTTGCACAACATTATCATTACTACCGAAGAAGTTCCTGGTGTTGAGCTCCTCGCTCCACTCCACCCTCGCCTCCTTCGCTGACGGGTGACTGGCTGTCTTTATCGAGTATGGATATGTTCGCAAATATTACACACTTTAATAGTGAACTCATGCTTCTATTCATGCATTCATGAAAGTTTAATAAAACATTTTCAAAGCATTACTTTTAATGTGTTTTTATTTCAAATCTGGTTTTCTCTCCCATTAATGCAATGCTAACACACCCTGAATATTAAACATCAAATTAATAGCAGTAAAGCATGTATTCAATGTCTAACAAATACACAATGGGACAGTAGGTAACCCAATGTACATTATATTTCTCTTAATGACAGTTCTTCTCAATAATAGTCATAAATAAAGAGAAGAAATGAAAAAATGCAGCATGTTCTACACGATCGCTATATTGTTGAACAATTGAGCGAAACATTATTTATTAAGGTTAAGAATTCATTAGGTGATTGCGCGCTAATGAGGAGTGTATTGTTACATTGTAAAGAAATCCAATGAAAGCAATAGTTATAGTGGTAGAACTGTGGTAGATATACTGCTAGAAAAGTGGTTTTGGTGTCACTTTGATTGTTGTCATGCGTTGAACTCTAAAAGCTCTTAAGATAAGAGTGAAGCAGTCAGTTATCGATCGTTTTATTCATAAATTCCTTCAAAAAAGAATTTCTACTCATTTGTGATTTCATTCACAAAAAGTCACAAAGTTAATGGATGCCAAGGAATAGACTAAGGATGTCTTCAGGAGCCTAATTATTGTTGTTCATTGAGAGTCATTGTTGCCATTCATTGAGTGACTGTTTGTGAACAACGCCTGGGCTGAGACGCAAATCATCATTGAGTTGAGAGCAATGTCAGCTCCTGAACTGAACTTGTTATTAGTGCGACACCAATAAGACAATGGACGAGCTCTTGAGTCGAGTGAGACCGGATGCGGCTCGAGAACTGGTTGTGGTAGAAAGGAATTCGGGTGTGTTGTTAACCGCCGAATCTGATCATTAGCTGACACTTAAGAGACACACACACAGAATGTGCCAAAACCGACAGTTAATGTTCGCGCGACTGATCCGAGTGGGAGGCTCTTCTCCTCGACGACTCGACTCTCTCTCAGATAAGATGAGAAGACTTAGTGATGATCGCGCGAGCACTCCTAACATTCTGTTGGGCGCACCCAAATTCATTCTTGGCTACTGTGGGCGCGTGCCTCACATCTCTGTATTTATTTATTTTGCTTTCTTTTTGACACTAGAGAAGAAGATTGCTCTCTTCAGGTGAGAGCGAGCGAGGAATGCATTATTGCAACCGGATGTCATCTTAAAACAGCATTTAAGCGCATTTACAATTCAATGGCATTAAAGAACAGATAACACAAAATCATAAAAATAGACTTTTTATTTAAAAACAGCGTTTGAGCAAAAATTACAGCAAAATGGAGGAGTTCTTCGTGGATTGAGAATCTTCGTTATGAGTGAGAGTATGGCGTCTGAGATCGCAATTCCTGCGAAACACTTTTCCACATTCTCCGCAATTGTAAGGCTTG
>JAQGAN010000042.1:0-18096 GCA_034697745.1 Nothrus palustris
AGAAATTCCCAAATTATTACCACTTCCACCACAAACAATAATTGCTGAGAGCTCTCCATTCCGTTTGTTTTGCTCTACAAATGCTGGCGAAAAGCCATTGTTTTTTCAATGGACCAAAAATGGACAAATACTTAACAATAGTCCACAAACTAATTATAAAATTGAGAATTCAGAAGATGTTTCACAATTTATTATAAAAAGTGTTGACAGAAGCGATTCTGGCAATTATTCATGTATTGTTAGAAATGCTTTCGGAGAAGATTTCAAATATTCACAGCTTTTAGTGAAAGGTTAGAATTCATATTAATTAAGCTTTAGTTAAAATGATTTAATAAATTAATAGTTGCCCTCAAGTGGGTTAAAGAACCCAATGATATGAGAGTTCGTTTAGGACAAGACATTGCTATTGAGTGTGTATCAGATGGCGAACCAAAGCCTATCATTAAATGGCTGGACATGAAAGGTGTCTAAGTTATTGTTTATATTCTATAATTTATTCAAACAATTGCTTCAAATTATTAGGAATTGTTACCGAAGGCCAGACTTTGAATTTGAATAAATTTGATCCTAAATCTAGTCTACAATACGAATGTATCGCTGATAACAGCGTTGACCAGCCTTTGAGAAAAGTTATCCATATTTTTGTTAGCGGTAAGGAATATATGATTTTTTCAAACTTTACAATAACCTAAACGAACCGCCACTAAAACTAAATTGAATTTCAAGCAAAATGCGGCGCTTTTTCTCTACTTTTATTAAATATAAATCTAAGATTGTTTTCGAAAAATACTTCCATTTAATCACAAAATGTGTTTGAAGTCTATATTTGTTTTTGTGTTGATCTTCACTATAATTATTTGCATCACTTGTGAAGGTATTGATTGATTTGTTGACCAAATAATTGTTGTACTAATAATTCCTGATCACAATCTAATAGAAGCTCCAAAAATATTATCACTTCCGCCACAAAATATAATACCAATCGGGTCTCCATTTCGTATATACTGTTCAACCTTTGCTGGCGATAAACCATTATTTTTTCAATTCAGTAGAAATGGACAGATCTTAGCAAACAATCCCAATACTAATTATAAAATAGAAAATACTGAAGATTCATCGCTATTTTCTATTAAAAGTGTTCAAAGAACTGATTCCGCAAATTATTCCTGTAATGCAAGAAATGCTTTTGGAACTGATAGTCAAACCGTTCAGCTTTTTATAAGAGGTTTGAATCTAAATTGTAATATTTTATGTTGTTTAATATAATATTTGAAATGATTAGTTCCTATAAAGTGGTTAATAGAACCAAAAGATGTTACCATTAATTCAAATGAGGCTATAGTTGAATGTAAGGCTGACGGAGAGCCTAAACCTATTGTCAAATGGATTAGTAGTGAAGGTCTGAATACAATTTCTCAGTTCATAACTTGATTTGATTGAATTCGTAAAACATTTATCAGGAATTGTGACCGAAAGCCAAGTTCTACGTCTGACTGATTTAAATCCTCTCAAACCGAATGTTTATGAATGTATTGCAGACAATAATGTCGATAAAGCTCTCAGAAAAGTGATCCGCATTTCAGTCAGTGGTAAGAATTGTTGCCAAAGATTTTTATTTAACTGAAACAAAGCGCTCGCGATTTTATATATGATTATTCGGCAAAATGTGGCGCTTTTGAGGCTTAAAAATTCACTATTTTTTCTGACATTTCTGTTTTGTTTGAAAACCAAAATGAATCTAATATTTGTTTTGACTTTATATCAAATTTTGACAATCACTTTATGCAAAGGTATGGAAATTTAATTAAGTTTTTAATCAAATAATTTCTAATATAGATTATCACTAATAGAGTCGCCAAAGCTATTACAACTTCCGCCACAGAATATAATCTCTGAAGGCGTCTCATTTAGCTTATATTGTTCTATACAAACGGGTAGTAAACCATTGTTTTTTCAATGGATAAGAAATGGACAAATTCTTAATAATAGTCCACAAACTAATTATAAGGTCGAAAATTCGGAAAAACACTCGTTGTTTATAATTGAAAGTGTTATTCGTTCTGATTCTGGCAATTATTCGTGTAATGTTCGCAACGCTTTCGGTACTGACAGTCAATCAGCTCTTCTTAGAGTTAAAGGTTAGACATTTGCATAAATTTTTATAAATATTAGTGAAATTGTTATAAATTGATATTCAGCTGCACCAAAATGGGTGATTGAGCCCAAAGATATGCGATTAATAGCTGGCAATAATATAAGTATTGTATGTAAGGCTGACGGAGAGCCTAAGCCTAAGATAACGTGGATTGACTTCGAAGGTAGCTTTTGATTGTTCTTAATTTTATCGAAGTTTTATCAAAATTTCAAATGATTTTTCATAGGAAAACGAATTAATAATGAGGTTTTAATAATAAATCGATCTATAAATAAAAAAGTTACCCTAACCTGCATTGCGGATAATAGTATTGACACTCCTTTAAGAAAAGTTATCCAACTTTTAGTTAATGGTAAGGATTGACAAACTTTTTACTTCAAATGAAAGAAACCGCCACAAACTTTTGATATGATATTCGGGCAAAATGTGTCGCTTTTGTTACCTTAGATTCAAATATTTTTCTGACATTTTTATCATTGAAATTGTTGTGATTTAAATATTAAACTGATTTTTATGCTGAGTTTGTATCACTTATTCTCAATAATCTCATCTAAAGGTATTTAATTATATCCAAAATTCTTTTAAGAATATTCACTAATTGTGTTCACACCAATAGAATCTCCAAAACTATTACCTTTACCTGCGATTAATTTCCTATCAGAAGGCGGAACTCTTCGCCTCTTCTGTTCTGTTGAGTTCGGAAACAAACCATTATTTTTTCAATGGCTCAGAAATGGCCAAATTCTAAACAATAGTCCACAAACGAACTATAAAATTGAAAATTCGGAAAATCTTTCAATGTTTCAAATTGAAAATGTTATGCGCTCTGATTCTGGCAATTATTCGTGTAATGTTCGGAACCCTTTCGGTACTGACAGTCAATCAGCACTTCTTAAAGTCAAAGGTTAGACATATGTATAAGTTTTTGTAAAAATTAGTGAAATTAAACCTAAATTGATATTCAGCTGCACCAAAATGGGTGATTGAACCCAAAGATATGCGATTAATAGCTGGCAATAATATAAGTATTGAATGTAAGGCTGACGGAGAGCCTAAACCTAAGATAACATGGATTGACTTTGAAGGTAGGCTCAAATATTTCCGATTTAAAAATAAATATTGAGTTATATTAAAATAGGAAAGAGAATTAATAGCGAAGTTTTAATAATGAATCGGTTGATCACTAAAAAAGTGAGCCTAACCTGCATTGCAGACAATGGTATTGACACTCCTTTGAGAAAAGATATCAAACTTTTAGTTAATGGTAAGATTTGACAAACTTTTACTGCAAATGAAAGAAACCGCCACAAACTTTTGATATGATATTCGGGCAAAATGTGTCGCTTTTGTTACATTAGATTAAGATTTTTCTGACATTTCTATCATTGAAATTGTTATGATATTAAACATGAAACTGATTTTTGTGCTTAGTTTTTATCATTCATTCGCATTAATCGCTTCCAAAGGTATTTAATTATATACAAAATTCTTTTAAGAATATTCACTAATTGTGTTCACATCAATAGAATCTCCAAAACTATTACCTTTACCTCCGATTAATTCTCTATCAGAAGGCGGTTCTCTTCGCCTCTTTTGTTCTGTTGAGTTCGGAAATAAACCATTATTTTTTCAATGGTTAAGAAACGGACAATTACTGAATAATAGTCCACAAACTAATTATAAGATAGAGAATTCTGAAGAGCATTCACTATTTTTGCTGAAAAATATATTACGTAAAGACTCAGGAAATTATTCGTGTAATGTTCGCAACGGTTTCGGTACTGATAGTCAATCAGCTCTTCTTATAGTAAAAGGTTAGACATTTGAATGAATTATTTAATGAAATTGAAGTAAACACTAATTGAACTCTCAGTTTCGCCAAAATGGGTGATTGAACCCAAAGATATGCGAATAATTGCTGGCAATAATATTTCCATTGATTGCAAAGCTGATGGTGAACCCAAACCCAAGATCTATTGGGTTAACTCTGATGGTAGACATGGATTAAGATTACTAGGGATTAATAGGGAAGAGTTTTATGTGATTTTATTTAATTTTAGGAAAACGTATTAATAGCGAAACTTTAATCTTAAGCCAATTTAAGTCAAACAAAATCATAACCGAATGCATAGCAGATAACGGTATTGACGAACCGTTGAGAAAAGCTATTTATCTGTCAGTTAGTGGTAAGAATTGAATGTATTTTTATTTTATTTATTAAACTGAAACAAACCGCTAAAGATTCTTATGATTTTCGAGCAAAATGTGGCGCTTTTGAGGCTAAAAATCTCTTGTATTTCTGACATTTTTCACTATTATTATGAGTTTTGATTAGTTAACAACAAAAATGAAATTATTATTTGTGTTGATTTTCTGCCAATATTTCTCTACTATTCTAAGCAAAGGTATAATTAGTTTCTAAATTGATTTTGAATTGTTATTCACCAGAAATATTGAATTGAATATTTATTGAATATCTTTGATCAGATGCACCCAAACTATTAGCTTTTAATCTACAAAATACATTACCCGAAGGCTCTTTATTTCGCTTATATTGTTCTATACTAAGGGGTAGTAAACCATTGTTTTTTCAATGGACCAAAAATGGACAAATACTGAATAATAGTCCACAAACTAATTACAAGATCGAAAATTCAGAAGATCAGTCTATATTCAAGATCTCGAATGTGATTCGTGCCGATTCTGGCAATTATTCGTGTACTGTTCGTAACGCTTTCGGTACTGACAGTCAGTCAGCGATGCTTTTAGTTAAAGGTCTGATACATTTATTCATAACTTTAGAATATATTTTCATAAAATGCAATTCAAATTACAAAAGTTTCGCCCAAATGGGTTATTGAGCCGAAAGACATGCAAATCAATGCTAAGAATGACATTTCAATTGAATGCAAAGCTGAAGGCGAACCAAAACCAAGAATAACTTGGATTAATGCTGAAGGTATTGCTTAATACCAGAGTTTTAAAACCAATTGAAATTTTTATTAATTGAATTGAAATTAGGAAAAAGAATAGATAAAGAAGTGATAAAATTGAGTCAAATAAAGACCAAGAAGTTTGTATTGCAATGCATTGCCGATAATGGTGTTGACGAAGCTCTTAAAAAGACTATCACTGTTTTAGTGAGCGGTAAGATATCAAAAGAAATAAAGCGCTTAAAACTTTAAACATTGAATTTGAATCAAAATGTGGCGCACTATCATCTATCAGACACTTAATCCCAATATATTTGTTTCTCCGCCATATCTATAAACTTGAATTCTATGCTTTAATAGTCTGTTTATATCCAAAATAATGTTCATTTTATCTTTGATTTTGTTATTCATTTTGCAACTACTTATTGATGAAACAAATCTATCAATTCTAAGAGGTATTGAAGTTAAAAATTTTGAAATACTTGAGATATTTTATGAAATAAACTTTTGATTATTAGCTCCAAAACTGACTTCAATGCTCGACAATAGAAGTCAAACAGAAGGCACTCGTTTTCTATTGTTTTGTTCAGTACTTGAAGGTTCTGTTCCGCTATTCTTTGAATGGTCTAAAAATGGGAATTCCATTAAACCGAACCATGAAATTAATTACAAAACCGAAAACTTTGATAAACATTCAACTTTGACAATAGAAAGCGTTTATAAAAGAGACGCAGGAAATTACACGTGTATTGTTCGCAATGCTGTCGGATCTGACAGTCAGAGTGTTTTGCTTACTATTAAAGGTAGAAAACTATTTCATTTCATTTTAGACATATTTTAAATACTATTCTATCAAAAGTTCCTCCCATTTGGACAAAAGAACCAAATGATATCAGAGCTAATGCTGGCGAAGACCTTAGTATTCAATGTAAAGCTGATGGTCTGCCAAAACCTACTGTTAAATGGATTGGTTCTAAAGGTTTTACTGCTTTTCATTTGTTTAAATATTTGATTCAAAAATGATAACTCATTTAATTGTAATGTTCAGGAAATGTATTTGAAGGCGAAGTATTAAGTTTACCTAAAATAACGACAAATATGATTGATAGATATGAATGTATTGCTGATAATGGTGTAGGAGATGCGCTCAGAAAAGTTGTTACCATCTATTTTAGTGGTAAAAAGTTTTCTAAAAGTTCTGATTTGTCCGCCAATAAATATCAAATTGAATCTCAATCAAAATGTGGCGCTTTTAGCTCTCTTTAAGACTCAAATTTTTATACCATTGATAAATGCCATAAATGTCTAGAATTTTTTTGATGTTTACCTCAATTTTCAACAATGAATTACATAAAATTTGCTATAATTGCTTTCATTCAATTCAATCTTTGCGTCTCTAAAGGTAATCAAATGCTAGACAATTATCTTTAATTTCAATTTAAATGCAAAGAGTTTGTTTCAGAATCGCCTAAATTGAATCCATTCCCACAAACGGGTCCGAAACCATTGGGCTCTTCATTCCGTCTCTTCTGTTATACAAACTCTGGGTCTAAACCTCTGTTTTTTCAATGGACTAAAAATAGCCAAATTTTATCAAATAGTATACACTCTTCTTATAAAATTGATAATTTCGAAGATCATTCAAATTTTTATATCGAAAGTGTTGTTCGCAGCGATTCTGGCAATTATTCCTGTATTGTTCGCAATGAGTTCGGAACTGATAGCCAGTCAGCAATTCTTCTGATCAAAGGTCTGATACGTAAACTTTTAATTATATATTTTTAACGCTAAATAACTTTATAGTCGGCCCCAAATGGCTGAAAGAGCCTAAAGATATGGAAATGAAATCTGAGAATAATATCACAATTGAATGTATAGCCGACGGAGAACCTAAACCTCAAATATCATGGCTTTTTGAAAATGGTATTTTAGTTTTTGGAGGTTTAAAGCTATAAGTATTTGATAATTGTCTTGACCATAAATTAGGAACAATTGTTAAAAGTGAAAAATTAAGAATAACTCGAATGATATCGAGTAAAATACTTGTGACATGTATTGCCGATAATGGTGTTGACGAAGCCCTCAAAAAAACAATCACTGTTTTAGTTAGTGGTAAGACTTTTTATAGAAATAAAGCGCTTTCAAGTCAACAAATTGATTCTGAATCAAAATGTGGCGCACTATGAACTGCGAAAATATTTGTTAGCATTAAAATAATTGCCAATATTTTTATCCGCCATATCTCTAATCCTTTTAAGCTATATTTTGAAAGTTGTGAAAATGAGATTTCTATATAAATGTAGAGTATTTGGATTTGTTGTTTTCATTATTCAATTAACAGCTATTATGGCATCAGGTATTTCACTATATATTTCTGTAAATTGTAATTCAAATAAATTATTGAACTTATAATAGTTCCTAAACTGACGCCTCAATTGAATAGAAGGAACCAAACAGAGGGTTCACGACTGCTATTGTTATGTAATTCTCAAGAAGGTTCCACTCCTTTGTTCTTTCAGTGGTTCAAAGATGGACAGACTTTAAGATTAAGTTCTGATGTTAGTTATAAAATAGAGAACTTTGAACAACACTCAACTCTAACAATAGCAAAGGTTGATAGGAGTGATGCCGGAAATTATACGTGTTTTGTGCGCAATGCGATCGGAACTGATTCTCAAAATATTGTTTTATCAGTGAAAGGTAGCTATTAATTACTTATTTGTTTTATTTGTAATTACTCTTAACCTTATGACCAGTGCCTCCGAAATGGGTTATAGAGCCCAATGATATTCGCACTAAAGCTGGCGATGATTTGAATCTTGAATGTAGTGCTGATGGTTTGCCTAAACCTATCGTTAAATGGATTACTTCTGAAGGTTTACTCTTTTATTATTTTGCTTTTCGTGATCTAAAAATAGTTTTTTAATTCAGGAAAAGTAATTGAAAGTGAAATAATAGAGTTATCAAAGTTGACAATTGAAAGTATTCAAAGTCTTGAATGTATAGCAGATAATGGCTTAGGAGATGTGCTCAGAAAATCAGTTACAATTCATTTTAGTGGTAAGACTTGAAACTTAAAAAAAGTTCTGTTTTAACCGCCAGTTAGTCTCAAATTGAATCTCAAGCGAAATGTGGCGCTTAAGTTGTCTTTAAAATTATATTTTTCTCATGAATTGTTTTGATTCAACCATAACTGTTGTCTTTGAATTTGCAATCATTTGTTTTTATCTCAAAATGCATTTCTATATAAACAAGATTTTTGTCGGAGTATTAATTGTGTTTGCGTTTCACTTGTGTTACTCGAAAGGTATTGTTTAACACAATTATTATTTCATTTTTTCAAGTTTTAAGTGATATTATGTTAATTCATAGAAATACCAGATCTGTTACCACTTCCTCAACAAAGCGCTGTAACAGAGGGTTCAGTCTTTCGTCTCTTTTGTCAATCAAGTTCGGGAACTAAACCTTTATTTTTTCAGTGGAATAAAAATGGACTCAATTTAATGAATAGTCCAGAATCTGAATATAAGATTGAAAATAATGAAGATTTTTCATTATTTACTATTAAAAGTGTCAATAGAGAGGATTCTGGAAATTATTCGTGTATTGTTAGAAATGCATTCGGAACTCATATTCAATCGTCTTTAATGGTAGTCAAAGGTCTGATTCAGTTATTTGTTTTGAAACTTTTATAAAAGTTTTATAATTTTATAATAAATTGTAATTTGAGTCAAAAGCATGCGATCAGACATCACATACAAATTCAATTTGCATTTATTTAAAAACACATAAATTGAATTCACTATTGGCTTTCATATTAGATTAAATTCAATTGAATACTAAATTATTTGAATATTTTTTGAAAAGAAAGTTGTATTTCAAAAATTTCATAATCTTTTTAAAACAGTACACCTTTTGAAATATTTATTAGAATTTGTAAAATAAATTCAATTATTGTTTCTTAGACTAAGTTTTAAAATAAAATATGCGCTTAAGTGAAACAGTATTGAATCGCTAACCAAATGTGGCGCAATGTTATTCACTTTTCTATTTTTATTAAACTTATTCATCTTTTCAAGAACTCCGCCATAGTTTGCAATTGAGATAAATATGAAATTTATATTGTGTTTCACTATTTGTTTAATTTCTCGTACAATTCCAACACTTAATGCAAGTGAAGGTAAACTATTTTAAGATTTATATAAAATGCTAATTAAATATAACTAAAATCCACTATTTATTAGCTCCAAAACTATTAATTTCTGTCAATCATATGAGTCAAACTGAAGGAAAAAGAGTACAATTTGTTTGTGCCATAGAAAAAGGGTCGTTTCCTCTATTCTTTCAGTGGTATAAAAGCGATCAGATACTTATCTCAAATCCGGAATCCAATTACAGGATAGACACGTCTGCAGAATATTCTAATCTTATAATAGCAAAAGTGCATAGAAGTGATTCTGCAAACTATACATGTGTTGTACGCAATGCTTTTGGCTCTGATTCGCAAAGTGTTAGACTTAATGTTAAAGGTATTAATTGATTGAATTAATTGTAGTTTCCTTTTAACCAATTCTTATAAATGAATAGTCGCTCCGATTTGGGTCAAAGAACCGAATGATATCCGAGTAAATGCAGGCAATGATGTTATTATTGAATGTACTGCCGATGGTTTGCCTAAGCCTACCATCAAATGGATTAGCTCTGAAGGTTTATTATTATTAAATATTTAATAATTATTATAAACAATATATCGTTTCAATGATCAGGAGATGTAATAGAAGGAGAAATATTGAATTTACAAAAAGTCGCAAATAGTGTTGAAACTTATGAATGTATAGCTGATAATGGAATAGGAGATGCTTTGCGAAAGAGTATTACCATTTATTTTAGTGGTAAATATTTCTGTTAAATATCTGATTCAACCGCCAGATAATATCAAATTGAATCTAAAACAAAATGTGGCGCTTTATCTGTCTTTCAATTTGTGTTTTATCGTAAAAATCTTTCTTATCCGACATAATAGTTATCATCGGATTTGTTATTCTCACTCAAAATGCATTTATTATTGAAAATACATTTTATAATACATTTAATTTTGTTTACAATTCATTTGTGTCATTGCAAAGGTATTATTGATTCTAAAGGTTGTTATTTTGAAAGATTTTAAAGTTTATTTCACTGATATTATAGAAGTTCCAGTGCTTTTACCACTTCCTCCACAAAGCGCTGTAACAAAAGGCTCTTTTTTTCGTTTGTTATGTCAATCAAGCGCTGGAACTAAACCACTATTTTTTCAATGGCATAAAAATGGGATCCTTTTATCGAATAGTCCAGAATCTGAATATAAGATTGAGAATAATGAAGATTTTTCATTATTTACCATAAAAAGTGTTGATACCAATGATTCTGGAAATTATTCATGTATTGCAAGAAACGCATTCGGAACTCATATTCAGTCGGCATTACTTATTATTGAAGGTCTGAATTGATATATTTTTACTAAATTTAATTAAAATTTGACTAACATTTGAAAATTACTCTAACATTGAGTGGTATTAGAGACGAAAGTATGCGAACAAACTATTTGTTAGACTATTTTGTTATCCCTGAGCTGTCGAACAAAATTAACAATAATTGAAAGTTAATTGATTAGTAAATTGCAAATAAAAAACAATACAAAATATTGTACAGTTATAAATGATTGAATCATCATTTTGCCGATTTATTTGTTTTTAAAGCCTTGCCTATAATTTGAAGATTTGTTGCTAACCTTGAGCTATGACGTTATAGAAAAGTATTGTGCAGTTAATTGCTCTTAAATAAGACATATATAAGGTGTTCATTAGTAAAGCTTTTTATTTTAATGTTCAAAACGTTAAGTTAGTGATTACGATAAGAATTATGTATTATTTATTGAGTTTAAGTGTTGTGATCGTAATTCTTGATACTATCTTTTGCTTGAATTCATCTGAAGGTAAATTTTCATAATTTTGTTAAATTTTTGATTTGCATAAATACATATCAATTATTTCACATAACCTAACAGTCGGTCCAATTTGGGTAAAAGAGCCGAAAGATATCCGCATTAATGCAGATAATGATGTAATCATACAATGCATAGCCGATGGTTTTCCTAAGCCTAAGATTAAATGGATTAGTTCTAAAGGTTTATTGTTTTTAAAAATGATTTATTTTATATAAAATTCACAGTTGTTTTGATGATCAGGCGATACAATAGAAGGAGAAATATTGAATTTACCAAAATTTGCAACAAATAGTACTCAATCTTATGAATGTGTCGCAGATAATGGTATTGGAAGTGCTTTACGTAAAGTGATTGCAGTTCATTTCAGTGGTGAGACTATAAAAGAATATTTTCTGACTTAACCGCCACAAAATATCAGGTTGAATCCAAATCAAAATGTGGCGCTTTTAGCATATCTTAAGCTCTATTATGATTGATATTTTGCTGCCATAATTGTTGAAAAACTGAATTCATATTTTCTAAAATGGTTTTTCTCAAAGAATTAGTTCAATTAATATTGTTTTTCAATGCGATTAATTTGATTAAAAGCAAAGGTAAAAGAATTTTTACTAATTCTGATTTATAATAGAAATTTAATGTTTCAGAAGCCCCAGAATTGAGTCCATTTCTCTTTAAAAGAGTTCAATCCGAAGGTTCTTCATATATAATGCTCTGTCATATGATTGCTGGGTCTAAACCAGTATTTTTTCAATGGATTAAAAATGGGATCACTTTGACTAATAATCCAGAATCTAATTATAAAATAGTCACAAATGACGATAATTCGCAATTTTCTATTAAAAGTTTAATAAGAAGTGATTCTGGAAATTATTCATGTATTGCTCGCAACGAATTTGGTACTGATATTCAGTCAACTTTGTTGACAATTAAAGGTTTGATAATTTAGTTTTCTTCTAACGAACCTTTAAATTAATACTAATTTTGTCGATTTGAGCCTAAAAGCTTACGAATGAACTTAACATTTAAAACACATGTTTGAAATATTTTAAAATAGGCTTTAAATATCAATTTCTTAGTTTTTATACTGTTAGATATGGTTTTTCGCAGTATATTCTAATCCTTTTAATAAAATTTGTTTAATTCTATTAAGTTTAGTGTCTTTTATAATTTTTTAAAATTTTTTTGGAATCAATCAAATTATACAAACTTTTTGAAATATTCTCTTAAGAAGTACTCTTAGTCTGAAATTTTATTTATAAAAAATTGACCAAAATTACATTGAATTACAGTCAAAATGTGGCGCAATGTTAACTTCAATGATTGTATCAAAAGATTCAATCATTTTGAAGATTTCAGCCATAGTTTTAGAAATCAGAAAATATGAATCTTGTGTTGTGTTTCTATTATTTCTCAATCATATCTTTCATCGGAATTGAAGCAAATGAGGGTAAAAGGCATTTAAACTATAACTATATTGTTTGCTATTCTTATCTAATATTACTTTTTAAAAATAGTACCAAAATTAACATTTTCTGCAAATCATATCAACAAAATAGAAGGATTAAAATCGCAGATATTTTGTGCTGTTGAAAGTGGTTCTTCGCCACTATTCTTTCAGTGGTATAAAAATGACCAAATTCTAGTCTCAGGTCCTGATTCTGATTACAGAATAGACACGTCCGCAGAATATTCCAATCTTATAATAGCAAAAGTGCAAAGAAGCGATTCTGCAAACTATACATGTGTTGTTCGCAATGCTTTTGGCTCTGATTCACAAAGTGTTAGACTTAATGTTAGAGGTATTGAATGATTGAATTTTTCAAAATTATATTACAATTAATTTTCAAAATATGAACAATAGTTGCCCCGAATTGGGTGAAAGAACCACAGGATATACGCGTTAATGCAGGCAATGATGTGATACTTGAATGTATTGCCGATGGTTTACCTAAGCCTACCATGAAATGGATTAATTCTAAAGGTTTATTAAAAATGTCTTATTATTTACAATTAATATATTGTTTTGATGATTAGGCGATACAATAGAAGGAGAAATATTGAATTTACAGAAATTTGTAACAAATAGTGTTGAAACTTATGAATGTATAGCTGATAATGGAATAGGAGATGCTTTGCGAAAGAGTATTACCATTTATTTTAGTGGTAAGACTTTGTAAAAATGTTCTGACTTAACCGCCAGAAAATATCAGATTCAATTCAATTCAAAATGTGGCGCTTTTAGCAAAATCCTTACCTCTATTATCATTGATATCTATCACTGCCATAATTGCCACAAAAATATCTTGTTTTATAATTCAAAGATGAGTTCAATACATATCTCAATAATACTATTTATAATAACTTTCAACACAATTCTCAGTCAAGGTATTTAAAACTCGATATAATATGCAATTAAATCATAATTAAGTTAACTTTCATGATCCCAGAGTTGCCCAAATTATTGCCATTGCCTCCAAAAAGTGAATTATCAGAGGGCTCTTCATTTCGCCTATTATGCTATCCAAGCACTGGAACTAAACCACTGTTCTATCAGTGGAGTAAAGACGGGGAAATACTAGCAAATAATCCACATTCAAGCTATAAAATTGAGACTTTTAATGATAATTCACAGTTTGGTATAGAGAAAGTCACGAGAAGTGATTCTGGAAACTACTCCTGTATTGTTCGCAACGCTTTCGGCACTGATATTCAGTCGGCATTACTTACAGTCAAAGGTCTGATAAAAAATGTTTAAAAATGTTTAAATAATCTTAAACTACAATTACTTATTGATAATTCGTGATTCAGTGGCCGCTAAATGGGTTTTAGAACCAAAAGATATGAGAATCAGTTCTGCTGATGATGTGATAATCGAGTGTAGGGCTGACGGCGAGCCTAAGCCTAAAATAGTTTGGATTACTTCTGAAGGTTCATTCGATTAGTTTATATTTTTAAGATTTGAGAAATAAGCTTTAATTTGTTAAACACTGATTAGGAGTTAAGATAGAAGGAGAAAGACTACAGATTAGAGGATTTATTACCGGAAATGAAGCAAAATTTCAATGTATTGCTGATAATGGTGTGAATCATATCTTAAGAAAAGAGTTCACAGTTTTTGTTAATGGTATGCTTTCTAATGTGTAAATGAAAGCAAGCGCTCAATTGTACCATATATTGAATCTCTAGCAAAATGTGGCGCAATGTTATCCTTATATTTGTGATATGAATATAAAAACTTGGATTACTTCAAAAGAAGTCCGCCATTAATAAAGACTCTTATTGTTTGAGAAAAGTATGTTTTCATTTTTGTGCTTCACTTTTATCATACATTTATTGCTTATCATTGAAAGTAATGCTAATGAAGGTATAAATGACTTGATTTTCTGTTTATATCAATATATTTTATGACTGAGATATCTAACCCATTAATAGCGCCGAAGTTGTTGTCTTCATATAAGCCTCTTATCCATCAAACAGAAGGCTCTAAATTCCGAGTCTTCTGTTCTGTTGAAAAGGGATCGACTCCTCTTTTCTTTCAATGGTCTAAAAATGATCAGATCTTATCCTCAAAACCAGAAGTTAATTATAAAATAGAGATTTCTGATGAAATTTCAATGTTTATGATATCAAACGTGAGTCGAACCGATGCCGGAAACTATTCGTGTATAGTTAGGAATGCTTTTGGCACTGATTCTCAAATTGTTTCACTTAATGTTAGAGGTATTCAAACCTTTATTATTTGATACTTGAATTTCAAGACTCTTAAAGCCCGTAAAACTTTTTCAGTGCCCCCAAAATGGGTGAAAGAACCAAATGATATAAGAGTTAATACTGGAGATGATATCACAATCGAGTGTAGCGCTGATGGTTTGCCAAAACCCATCATTAGATGGATTAGTTCTAAAGGTTTTAGATTTCATTGAAATGATATTTGAATAAAAATAATTTTTTATGAAATTAGGTCTTATAATAGAAAGCGAATCATTAATTTTGCAAAAGTTTACCACAACTAGTGTTGACACTTATGAATGTAATGCTGATAACGGCATAGGAGAGGCTTTACGTAAAGTTATAACTATTTATTTTAGTGGTAAGAAAGTTATCGCATGTCAATTGAAATCTAAGAATACCGCCGAATGAATACCATATTGAGATTATTAAGCAAAATGTGGCGCTTTTGCTGCGATATCTCTTCAAAAATTACTCTCAATTCGCCATTAGGTCTAAAAAGTCTGTTTATTATCATAATTGAGAATTTTTACATTAAGTCATGTTTAGATTTTTGTTAATATTGTCTCTTGAATTGATTCCATTGATCAAATGTGAAGGTATTATAATCTCATTGATTATAAATCTAAGTTTTGATGACTAAGTTTTTATCTCGAAGAGTCTCCAAAGCTTATGCCTCTCGCGAGTCATAGCATTCAATCAGAAGGCACTTCATTCGTGTTGTTTTGCGGAATACAAAAAGGGTCTAATCCTTTATTTTTTCAATGGCTAAGAAATGGTCAGGTCTTGACTTCTAGTCCTGAATCAAGTTATAAATTAGACACATCTGAAAGACATAATATTTTGACGATTGCAAGCGTGAGCCGCAGTGATGCTGGAAATTACACGTGTGTTGTTCGCAATGCTTTTGGATCTGATTCTCAGAATGTATTACTTGATGTCAGAGGTATTGAGTCTTCAATTGTTGACTTCATTTCTTGATATAATTATCAATTCAATAGTACCTCCGGTTTGGGTCAAAGAACCGAATGATATTAGAGTCAATTCCGGTGATAATAAGATCATTGAATGCATAGCTGATGGTTTACCTAAACCTAGTGTTAAATGGATTAGTTCGCAAGGTTTTTACTTGATATAACATTTTATTTATATATTTAAACTATAATACTATTACCTAATTATTGATAGGATTTGTAATTGAGAATGAATTACTTGATTTATCAAAGTTAACGACAATAACAAGTGATGCTTATGAATGTATAGCAGATAATGGTATTGGCGATGCATTGCGTAAGACTATTACCATTTACTTCAATGGTAGGTTTGATTTTTAGTTTGAAAACTAAGTTCACCGCCGAATAAATCGCATATCAAATCTTTAGCAAAATGTGGCGCTTTTGTTGCGAATATTTCTGATAAAAATAAGACTTCTTTCGCCATTAGATCATAACAGGAATTAGTTTGTTATTGAATAAATATGTTTCCATTGCTTATTGTGTTAATTAATATTTTTGTATTGAATACATGCGAAGGTAAATAAGAAATTGTAATAATCTCTTCCGTTGTTTGATTAAGATCTTTATCCAAAGAGCCGCCAAAGATTGTTCCGCCAAATAGTCATATAATTCAATCTGAAGACTCGTTATTTCAAGTATTGTGTCCTGTAGCGAAAGGTTCAAAGCCTTTATATTTTCAGTGGACAAAAGATGGACAGGTCTTGAAAAGTGATCCATCGAATAATTATCGCATTGAAAATTCTGAAACGCGTACCATATTATCAATTGAGAGTTTGAAACGCTTCAATTCAGGCAATTATACATGTCTTGTAAATAATGCTTTTGGCAAAGATTCACATACTATAGCACTTGTTGTGAAAGGTTAGCTCTTTTAGAAAAATGTGTTTTTTAAAAATTCACATTTGATTCGGTCTAACAGTTCCTCCGAAATGGACACAAGAACCATATGATGTGAAAACTAGTATTAAAGACATTTCAATTGTCTGCAAAGCTGACGGCGTACCTAAACCTAGTATTAAATGGATTACTCCTAAAGGCAATTAACATTAATTTTTCAAATGCTATCTATCTTTAAAATCTTATTTGAAAAAACTTTTCTCTATTAGGGGTTATTGAAAGCGAAACATTGTATTTAACAAAATCAATGTTAATGTCTTTGAGATCAAAAGATAGATTTGAATGCATAGCAGATAATGGAGAGGATAATAAACTGCGAAAAGTTATTAAACTTATAGTTAAAGGTTTGAAAGCTTTCTTAAAAGATTAAAAGTCGGATTAATTGCGCGCCAGAACTGCTTTAAACCTCTAATTGAATGCATTTCGCACACAAATGCGGCGCACGTTTAGCTATCAGTTATTCCCATGAGAAATATGAAAGGCTTTACTATGTCTTTAAAGATAAAGATATTATATTTGTCTTATTTTTCTTTTGAAATTGCGTTTTGTTTACTTTAATGATTGCAATAATTTTTTTAAGAACAAAGGGTTACTCAAAATGATTTACAAAATATTAATTATTTTATATTTATTTTTAATTGTATTTAAGCCAACTCTATGTGAAGGTAAGCGAAAATTTTTATCTATTGATGATATTGATTATTGATTGACAAGATTTTTCTTATTTTTTTCATTAGAACCTCCGCTTATCCTAAAAACTGATACAAAATATGAGCCTTTTTATGAGGGCTCGAGATTCAGCTTTTTTTGTTCATTAAAATCAGGATCTAATCCATTCTTCACGTGGACTAAAAATGGACAAAAACTGTCTCAAAACGAAAATGGTGTCACAATCATATCCGATGGATCTCAATATCACTCTTTATTGAGCATTAATAATGTTAAACGTGAAAATGCAGGCAATTATAGCTGTATTGTTAACAATAAATTTGGATCTGATTCTTATACAATCAAACTTGAGGTTTACGCGCCTTCAGAATGGATTAATGAACCACAGAATACAACTGCAATTTATGGATCAAATGTTAAGATCAATTGCGATGCCGACGGCTTACCAAAGCCTAAAATAGTTTGGAGAAAAGTTCTCTCTAATAGTGTTTATGATAGTGTCGGAAATGTTTTAAAAGTTTCCAAAATTGAGAAATCAGATTCGGGTCAATACGAGTGTATTGTTTATAACAATAATAATATGGTTTTATTGAGGAAATTAATTTACCTTAAAGTCAGCGGTAATTTTATAATCATTTTATACTTTTTAAGAAATATTCATATTTTAATCCTCCATAAGTTTATGAGTCGATAAGTGCCACACATTTTGCT
>JAQGAN010000043.1:0-18095 GCA_034697745.1 Nothrus palustris
GTATCCATGGGCGGAGAAAAGAAATGAATTTTTGTTGGAAAATATATCTTAGTTTATTGGCTCTTGAATATAAAATTTATTTTAACACTTATAAGATTTAATTAATAAAATTAATATTCATAAATTATGGTCTAGTTTAACTTTTATTTGTTCTAGACTCAACAGGCATTGAAATCTATGGGGCAAAATCCACTCAATGGTAGCTTTTTGAAATAGATTTTTGGCATATTTTATGCCTATTAGCTTTAAGTGGGGGTCGGGAGGAGATGACACCGTTTACTTCCATAATACTACTACTAAAATATACTTAAAAAGAATGGAAATAATTCTTACTTTACAGAGCTTAGTACTAATTTAGAATTTTTTTAGAAAAGACATTTTTGTAGAAACTTTTTTTAAGTAAACCTCGAGTTTTAAGTAAACCTCAAAAAGCATATAAAAGAAATAAATTACAACAAATAAAAACAGTTGTTCTGGAAGCGACATTTTTGTAGAAACTTGTTTTAAATAAAGCATAGAGAAAAAGAAATGAGTTACATCTAATAAACAAAATAGTTTTGACGGCAACATATTTGCAGAAACTTGTTTTATATAAAGCTTATAGAAAAATAAATGAATTAGAACAAATAAAAACAATTGTATTAGAAGAGACATTTTTGTAGAAACTCGTTTTAAATAAACTTCTAAAAGCGTAGAGAAGAAATGAATTACAACAAATAAAAACAATTCTTTTGAAAGCGACATTTTTGAAGAAACTTGTTTTAAATAAAGTGTAGAGAAAATGAAATGAATTCCACCAAATAAAATCAATTGTTCTGTAAGCGAAATTTTTGTAGAAATTTGTTTTAAATAAACCTCAAAAAGCATAGAGAAGAAACAAATTACAAAAAATAAAACCTCATAAATCATATACAAGAAATGAATTGAAACAAATAAAAACAACTGTTTTGGAAGCGAAATTTTTGTAGAAACTTTGGGAAATTCTAATTTTGTTTGTATAAAGAACTTATGAAAACTTTCTTCTATTGACACTAATTTAGAATCTAATATGATTTTCTTCTCTTCAATAAGTTGTTGAGCAGTGAAAGGAAATATAATGCTTTCATTGAGAATTTGTTGACAGTCAGGTCGCAAATAAGGCCTATGTTCTGTCATTCTTATTATTTTGTCTCTAATTATCTTTTGTTCTTCGCTGTAATTTTGTAGCTCTTCTCTAAATATAAAATAAAATAAACAAAATGAACTATTTTGTAAATTTTTTAATTTTTACAAACCTAATGAGTTCAATGTCAAATAAATCCTCAGCAATAAATCCTAAGCTATAAATGTCAGCTTTTGTATTATAGTTTTTATTATGAAGTACTTCAGATGCCGCGTATTTCGGTGTTCCAACATCTAAACTATGCGATTGAGACTTGAATTCATGGAATACTGAAAGACCAAAGTCAGCTATCTTTACAAAACAACCGTTGACTGGATTTCTAGTAATTAAAATATTATCTGGTTTTAAGTCTCTATGAATTATTGGTTTAGGAAAATATTTATGCAAATAATTAACTCCTTCTAAAATTTCGCGAAATATTTCACTTGAAATAAAGTAATGTAATGATGTCATCATTTTATTAGGGGTTTTATGCAATTCATCTCTCAATATAATAATAATTTCTCCTAAAGTTTTATAACACAATTCCATTTGAATGTGTAATAAAAGGGAACCAGATTTTAAACGGTTATCAATATCTGGATTACCATCGTTTAAATGATAATTTTTTTCTATCCAAAAATCATAACATTCAACAACATAACTACTATTTAAATCTCTGGCAATATCAGACTCTGTGCGAAATTTTTCTATTTCATTTTCAGCCAAACAAATTTTTTTCATCGCATATTTTATTTTAGAAGGTTTATGCCGGACTTCGAAAACAGTTCCATATCCTCCTGAATTAATTATTTTAATATGTTCAAAATTAAGATGAAATTTTGGGTTAGTTGCATAACTTTCATTTGAATTCTCGTATGAATTTTGAATTGTTGTATAAGTTATTTTAAAGTAATGCAAAAATATTTCATTAAATGATTTGAAATGTGTCACTTCTGGTTCTCTAATAAACCCTTTTTCACCACAATCACCCCAAATATAATATAAATTATTATTTGAAAGCGCAGATGAAAAACAATAGTTCCAATGTGATGCGATTTCTGTAAACTTTAGAGAAGTATCTATCTTTATTGCAAGTATCTGACCAGTTTCTGGGTTAATTTCCATTTTTCCGTATTTATTGTTGAATACCAATTTGTTGTGATATTTATAATTTCCAAATACAATTATCTCTCCTTCATCTGATAACAATAGACTGTGAAACCGACCACAACAAATTTTTTTAATAGTAAACTTATCATAAATTTCTATGACTTTTGGCGGATCGTATTTTGGGTTAGAAATTCTTAAAAATGCTCTTAATGAAAAGTTCTTTTTTCTACCCAATTGTCCGAAATAATTACTGCCCCAACCATATACACGTCCGCTTTCTGTTAAAGCTAATGAATGATTATTGCCACAAGCAACAGATATTACTTTTTCACTATTAAATTCATTTAACAAATATGGGTCGAGTCGAAATTCATGACCCCATCCAAACACTTCTCCATTATTTGTCAAAACTAATGAATGACTAAAACCACAACTCATTTCTATAAATTGTTTATTAATTAAGTGTTCATAAATTTCTGGTTTATATAATTGAAGAGTAGAACCAAACCCAACAAAACCAAAAGAATAAATTTTGCCATCATTCGTTCTCGCAATTATATAAGATGCACTATTCTTGAACTCAATTATTCTTTTATTACACAATTCGCTAACAAGTGTTAATTGTTTGACTTCTTTACGATGACCAAAACCTAAAAGTCCATCATTAACACCAGAAGCATAGGCTTCGTCATCATTTGTAAGAATAATTGCATTATACTTGTATTCTTTATAAGAGCCTGTAAAAATATATAAATATTTTATATTTTTATTAATTTTCAAATAATTAGCTTCAAAATTATATAAATGCTCAACATAATTTTCCGACATGTTTTAATATAAACAAGAAAAATAAATGTATAATAAAGAACTGGATAAATGTAGCTGTAATTAAACCTTGAACTTTTATTATATAAATTATGTTTAATGCAATAAAGGGGGAGACTCTATCCGTGAGTATTTTATCAATTATAAAATATTTTATTAATAATCACATATCACTTTGTATCAAAAACAACGGATTTGTTATATTTCCTAAATTACTTAATGTAAATCAAAATAAAGAATTTATAATAAATTAAGTCAATAAGTGCTTGTAAAATGAAAAGTATATTTCTAGATCTCTCAAATACTACCAGTAATAGTTTGTCAATTTATAATCTAACTGTGACAGCGTTGCCAACTTTTACTCGATTTAATCAGGGGCAAAATAAGTAATCAATAAAAAGGGGGGAGTGGAAGGGTTAATTCATATAAAACGTGCGGATGTGTAAAAATTAGAATAAAAGATTTTTAAATAAATGGCTAAATACTTAGTTGAAAAGAGCTTCAAAGAACTTGTTGAAGCTTTTATAAAAAAATAAACATTCCTTGACAGTAAAGCAAATTAAGCATAGCTTAGATAGAGAGTAATTATTTAAATAGGATTTAATTTAAATAAGTAGGATAATCTAAAAATAGTAAGCTTTTTTTAAACTTGAGATTTAATAAAGCAATAGAAATCTTTTGATTTAATTATAAATGCGTTAATTTTGTAATTTTAAAAAAATATTTTGTCCTAGTTACTTATCTTCACATTCCGGGACAAAATCTTCCAATCCGGTAATGATCTGGTGTTCTGGTAATCCGGGACGGTTGGCAGCGCTTAACTATGAGTCTATTGAGTCAATTATTATCTGCGCTGATAAAGCTTTGCTTATTTTTATTGTTATTAATTTTTTTACTTTTCTTAAAGTTATTAAATTGGAGATAAGGTTTTATACATTGAAAAATTCATATCAATTTATATTGATGGTCTTATGTGCTTTTGTAACTCATCAGATGAGTAGTGGAGAATCCTTCCAAAATTGAACGGGGAATAAAATGCTTTGATTTTCTATCAAAAATGCGTTAAATACAATGGCGGGCATACAATGTATCTCTAAATTTTTTAAAAATCCAACAAATAACAATATCTCGTCTAACGTGCACAACAAATCAGGCATTAAGTTGAAGGCTATGAAGAGTAAAATTGAAAGAAAAAATAAACTTTCAACTGAAACATGCTACTAAATCAGAGGTCTGGTAATAAAATAAAAAATGTTATAAAAAATTATTTCAACAAAAAAATTTATTCTTTATTTCGTAACAGAAAAATCTATAGGATTGATCATTTCTTACTCTTTTAGCATTCTTAATCTTAATTATTATCATTGTTGAAAAAATTGTGTCAATAAAGAATTGGACATTCCTTAAATCGATTTTTCATGAGAGCACTTCTCAAAGCACTTGCAGCACATATAGAAAATACGTTAGAATTAAACTTTAATTAAAATTAATATCGCACATAATATTATTATTCATTGATGTCCTATTTTTATTCTTTTTCTTCATTCTCTCATTAATATTTCTTAAATTGATTCTTAAGTAATAGCAGATTAGACAGAAATACATTAATTTGTAGGTAAAAAATATACACGAATTAAAACCGCAATGAGATTAGGGATGCCAACTATTCAGCTTTACGCTGGAGTCTCCAGATTTTTCACATTTTTCACTCTTTCACCAGTCTCAAGCTTGACCCTAAAACTGGAGTAAATTAATCTCCAGCTTTGTTATTTCTTTAATAGTATTTACAATAGAAATACAAATTATAAACACTAAAAAAGCTGCGATATTAAAGCAAATATATTTCATAAATTTATTAATATCAAAATAATTTTGTGTTTTTATCATATAAATTATAATTACTGATTTTAATAGACTCAAGCTAGCATACACTCTAGGCTCAAGGGGCATCTATAAGTCTTAGTTTGAGGCTCCAGACGTAGTATTTTGAGCCTCAAGAGATTGCCTTTAGTTTGGCATTTTTAATTAAATTTAAAATTTTATAAAATTTAAGCAATAAAAGAATTTTTTAAAACCGAAAAACAGAAATTTACCAATTACTCAGGTTATTAAGCAGAATCCATCGATGTATCATACTTTGGGTGGGATGTGAGTAACAAACTTTTTCCCCACAACCCGGATTCTCCCGAAATGTCAAATTCATAAGCTCACACCGTGTAGTTTCAAGAAATTGTCAGATCCCTTCATTCACATTTTACTAATTAGATCAGAATTTATATACAATTTTCATATAAGGGGGCATTCACTTATGACATCCAAAAAGCACACAGTGTGAGGGTCGATGAAAAAAGCAAACTATCATAGAAAAAACTGTGGATTAGCATAGGGGAGGATGGTTTAGAGTCAAGCTTTTGTGGATGTCATATGAAAATGCCCCCTTAGCATTTAAGCTTTTCACTAACTACATGACTGTATCTTATTGTGATGAGCCTTATTTTTACTGTAAACTTTTGAGTTTCAATAAAAAAGAGTTTGTCCAAAATGTAAGAAGGCTGTACCTGAATCACCAATATATCCCTCATATATATGAGAGAGTGAGCTCCTTTATGAGAGAGTACTTATGTTAGGACTTTTGTGTGTGTCACGTATTGCAATATAGTGTACTAATGTATAATAGTATACAATACTGTACATTGAAAACTATGTTTTAATTAATCTTTGACAGTTCTAAAGTTTCATTTACTTATCATTAATTTTTATGGATTTATTATTATTTAAAATTACTAATTAAACAAATATCGGCCCAGGCTAAAAGAACATCGGGAACATTAGGAACACTCTGAAGATGTTGGTGACCTCCAGTATGCGGCTCCAGAATTGCTCGACAGTACAGAATATGATACAACTGCTGATATTTTTAGTTTGGGTATTATTTTACAAGAATTATTCAAAATCGATGTTAACAGGTATGGAATAACACTATTTGTTATTTTTTAAAATTAATTTTTTATTACTTTCAGAGATTACATGAAAATTAATGAAAAGTATTTATTAATGAATAAATATCAAGAATTGAGTGAATTATTTCATAAAATGACTCAAAAACTGGTCAAAAGCAAACTAAAAAGTTGTCAACAAATACTAAATGATAAACATTTGTGGACTTTGAGTGAAAATGAATTCAATGTTAAGGAAGAGTTAAAGAATTTTTGCCATAATTGTGATAAAGATTATAAGTTGAGCTATAATTTTGAGATAATGATAAATTTGTTTCCGCCAATATTCCATAGATATGTTGAATGTGATGAATGCAATGTATCCCAATTGTTGGCAATGCCTATAAATGCAATGATTGTAAAGACTATTATCTCTACGAGTCTTGTATTGAGATAAAAGATTTAAATCATTCAGAATCGCATTCATTTATGTTCTTCGAGAATAATATAGAGAACTATAATGTTAGTCATGTTGAAAGTGAATCTGCAAATGAAAGCGAAGAAACAGATGCCTCTGTATTTAACAAGCCTTCCAAAAGTTCTTGTTGTAGTTGTTTTTGATCTAATGATAATTAATAACAAGTTTAATATCATATATTATTAATAATTCTATCAAAAATCGCTGCAAATAAAGACCTCAACGAAAAAGGCCGCAAACATAAAATCGCGCAGCACAAAACACCGTAACAAAGCGCTCTATAGTAATAATTTCACACGTAAAACATGTAAAACCTTATTTTAGTTAAATTAATTTGATTTACATGATTTATTATAATTTATATATAAAATTCTATATTCAAAATAAATTATTTTCTATTTTATTTAAGTAATTTTTAAAAAAATTTATAAAGTCTCGGAGGATACTGAGAAAACTATCATTTATTTGAATTCAGTTCAACAAGCAAAGAAAGTTTACATGGGGGCTAAATAATTGACCCTCCTAACCCCCCCTAAATTTGACCTAAACCATGTAAAATTTTTCAAAAATATTCGTTTAAAATTTCCGAAATAGCCTAGTTATAGAGCTAAAAAGTCTACATAGAACAATATAAAAAAATTATTGTTTTGACTTTAATTTTGTAGCAAATACAAACGATGGACTTGCTAAAAAAATAATTTTTTTTTAATTTTAAAAAATCGAAATAGACAATTTGTTAGGAATATTAAATGCTATAAGAATATGCAAAAATTTTATTTCTAAGTTAAGCTGTTTATGACTTATTTGGTAAAATTCTAATTGTAAATGAAAAATTGTTTTTCTAGTGGAATAATTATAGTTTAGTAAGGGCAGGCTACACCGCTCGCGCGCGGTAGCGCGCACTTACATTTTTAACATATTTGGTAGCTTAGATTAGGGTTAGATTTGTTAGTTTATTTAGGTAAAGTTTGGTTAGGTTAGGTTAAATTAGGTTAGCTAAAAATTTTAACAAATCGAAAATCCGAGATAGCCAGGTAATAGAGCATAAAATGAAAGTAAGAAAATAGTTGAAATTATTTTTTTTATCTTAAAAGGTGCTCAAGCTGCAGTAACTTGAACTTACTCAAAAAAAGTCATTCAAATTGCTTTATCATGTACACCTTTTAAGTTAAAAAAAAATATTTACAACTATTTTCTTAGTATCCTTTTTATATTCCTCGGCGTTCATAGTACCCAACTTCATATAAGGTTTCCAAATGTGTCCGCTTTCATCCATGGCTTGCCATATGAGATAACGTTTTGCAAACATCTATTTCCGCTTAAATCTGACCCTATCTGGTACTTGATATTTGTCGATAAAAATAAGACCTTGCTGAGACAACTCGAACTTATATAAAAATTCGATTTTGTAAATTTTTTTGAATACAAAATATGCCGGTTAGTACTAATGTATAATTAATGTCTTAGATACAAAGATACTTAGAATTTTCTGGTAGACCCTAGTGAACTACACTCTGACCTTTCGTGACAATTATATAATTAATTGATTAATAAATTATTATTATTAATTAATGAAAAGCAATAAATTATAAATACATTTATTGATAAATAAATATTTACATATTTTAAAATTTAAAGATAAAATTTAATTTTTAAATATTCAAATATATTTTTATTAAGTCAATGAATGAGTTTATTTTTGTGCGCAAAGTGTGATTAATTTTATCAAATAAAAATGTTAACAAATGTAAAGTTTTAAATACGAATAAATATATTACAAAGATGTGAGAAATCAATAAATACAATAAAAATTTTGATATAATTATCAATCTTTCAAGTGTCATAAATATAAAATTTTTAAAAAAAAGAAAATATATTTTCTTCTTTCTATAAATTTGTTTGAATAATTCAAATATATCTACGATAAAAACAGGCGATAATCCAAACCATAATCCCATATTTCCTCCCAATTCATAAATTAATTGATTTAAATCTTTTTGAAAACTTTGTATTTGTCTAATATGTGGAGATTTAAGTGGAATCAAAGATGCAGTCGAAGTGTTATATGTTTTAGAAAATTTATTTTTCACATTATATTGAATTGTATTGCATTTCAATAGACATTTACTACTAGTAAAACAAAAATTTAATTCTTGTGTTAAAAATTTAATATCAAATGTCATACTTTTATTACAGAATTTATAATTTTTCAATACTAAGTGTTTTTTAATATTCACATATAGTTGAGAATTAAATTTTATTATGCATTTGTAGCGTATGATCATTACATTTATAATACAATTTGATAAACAATGTTCATTGTGATAGTTTGAGAACATGATTTGATCGTTTGATTCTTTATTACATTTATTTGATTTCGTGTCCAATCTTTGATGAGATAGTGTTTCAAAGAAATAAATATTCATTCCCTTCGAAAATATTAAACTTTGTTTACTAAGTGGATGATAATCTCCAATTAAAATATTATAGAACATTTCATTGGATAACTCAAAAAATATCTTCTCCAATTTAAATTCATTTTCATTATTAAACAAATATTTTTTATAGCTATCGTTGAAATTTCCTAAATATAAACCAAAGAAAAATAATTCGTCGTTATCAAAAATAATCTGTAAATCAGTTTCAGGGCATAACATTTCATTTCCATTAATTAATAATTTACATTTTGGTAAATATTTATTATAAATATATTTCAATACTTTAAACTGCTTTTCATTCACCAAATAATCGTAATATAATTGACGCATAAGAGAAAATTTTGTTATAGGATCAATATCTTTTCTATTAACGATTAGCTCAAATTCTCTATAGCATTTATTTTCTAAAATGTAAGCCAAATCAACATCTGTTTCCATCCTAAACTTGAAGAGTATTTTAGGAATATTATTATTTTCTATTATAGACATACGAGTTATTATCTCTCCGTTTAAATAATTTAGGAATATTTGAAAAGTCTGTAAAGACATCAGAATTATAAATAATAACTTTAGAATAAACTTTGAAATTGCTTTCACTTTAAAATAATTAATATTTCCATTGAATATGATTTGAAAACGCGAAATAGATTTTATAAATAGACTGGATATTAATCCAAATAAATTAATGCCAAAATACATCGCAGCCAATGATGCAAAAGAACAGATATATGTTATAAAATCAAATTTTGGTAAATGAATAAAACTCAGCTCTTTTTGAGAATATCTGACAAATTCTATATGAGTATTGCGAATTTTCAAAAGGTTTGAATATAATAGCATTATATTCGTATAATATTCATTAAAGCAATCCTTTTTACAAATTTTATATAAATATGTTTTATTAACTTTAATTTCACACAATTTATTCTTACATAATGTTGTGTTAAAATCATTTAATTTGCTATAAAACCATTTTCTATTACATTTACACTTTTCAAACTCTTTTTTCTGTAAATATTTCATAAAACAATCTTTTTGTGATTTCGGCTCATTTTTATTATTATAATATCGACAATCGGTTTGATATGGAAATGGCAGCAAATTATAACTTAATATTTTATAACTAATCTTATTGATATATCCAATATTCAATTTGAAATGTTCATGTAAAAAATGTGGCGGTGAATTTGCTCTATGTATATAATAGTAAATATTTTTATTATATATTAATTTTTTAGGAGAATATTTAATTTTTACATAATGTAAAGGACTTTGGAATAGTACTGAAAATTTAATAAGTTGACTTAAAATTGTTAAACACACATTGCCATTTGATGTTATACTAACAACAGGTTCTGAAATTTGATGACACATTTTGTTAATAGTTAAAGACGGAGGTGTATGGAACATAACAATACATTTTAGTGTTTGATTCATGTAATATAATGTTGATTTAAAAAGATTTAGTTCAAAAAACTTTTCGAAATTTTTGTCACTGCATATTGTAAAAGATGGGGAATTGCGCCGATATATTCCAAATTGAACATTAATAACAGTTTCATATTTACAATAATCCATAGTTAACTCAATTGATTGATAAATGAATAATAGTATGATTATTGATTTGCAAATTCTGCCGCAGAATATATAAAATTTTTTGTTATTCATAATATAAATTTTTGAAAATATATACAAATTTTTCAGTCATTACTCGTTTAAAATTTCCAAATTAATAATTTTCTATTCGAAAACTGGTCGAAAATACGATTTCTATTTATAAATTGGTTCAGATTTATAAAATAATTATTTTATAGGAAAGTAAAGATTTTATTGATAAACACTTTTATTTCTTCTGAAACATTCTATTGAAAGCTTTTAGAATACAATAAACAAAAATAAAACGAAATGTTAAACTAACGCAATTTCATGGCAGCCAAAGACAATATTAATATAAGTTCAATCTATATAATTATAATTTTTATTTAGTTTATTGTATAATAAATTATAATTAAGTTTAAAAGATATTTAAAATTTAATAAATACCAGGGATGGGCAAGATCTGCCGCGACAGGGAGGGGTTAAGGGGGATGTAAATCACGCATTTTGGCTTCAAAACTAAGGAGGGGATATAAGGAGGGGATCCTTCTATTTTTGTGGTTTCAAAAATTTTCGCCTCAAAACCCAGGGAAGGGTCTTTTTCCGATTTATCAAAAAGGCTTTATCCATCCCCTGGCCCACCCCTGATAAATAATATTAGAAATCAATATAAAATGAAACTAGTTTTATTTTTTATAACAATATTTAAACCCATTATAAAGCAGATTTTTAATTTTATTTCATTTATAATTAGAGTTTACATTATTATTAGGGTGACCACCCGTCCAGTTTTGGGCTGAACAGTCCAGTTTTCAAGGAATAAAATTATTTTTGTCCAGTTACCAAAAATTTTAGAAACTGGACGCTTATTCGTTTCGTTTTAGAAATTAGCATTAAATTAAGTTATAAATATAGTTTAAGTTTAGTTTTAAACATATATTTCCCAGAAATTAATCTATTTATAATGTGTGTAACATATTAAAAGTTTAGTCATACACTGAGAAAGCAAATAGGTCAGAGCACGGTTTTGTTCCCACGCTATAGCTAGTTCTCAGATTAGCTAGTGTAGATTTCTATAAGATACTGATTATTATTGCCAATTTTTGTTTGAATAAATTAATATCTAAGTTGTAAAACTTTTATAATACTTCATTCCATTAAAATAGAAATTAATATAGATATGATATTTTGATTTTGGAAAGGCACTGTGGGATTAATAGGTGTAAGGAAAGTATTTTTTCATCTATATTTTATTTATTGCTAAATTACATATTTTATCATAATGTAACGCTATGTTTTAGCATTAACTTCTATGACTTAACAAAACCCCATAGACAACCATAACCCATAAATATGTTACATAATTTGCGGACGGCATAATTTTTTTTAAAACGCCATGTAATTTATGGATGACATATTTTGTCCATTTCAGAAACGGTCTTAAGGTGGTCACCCGAATTATTAAATTCATCACTGTTTAGTTTGGAATCGATTGAAAGTTATCAATATTGTCATTTCTTACTTTTTTTAATTAGACAAAATTATTTTATTACTTACTTTTTTGCAAATAACTGTATATTTCTTTATATATTTTAAACAGTACTTCATCTGATTTCGACATATTATAGATTACAAACATATACTTTGAAAGTCTATTTATTACAATATTAAAGAAAGTGAAGCACTTCTCAAGCATAAAATTTCTACTCTTCTATTTTGCAACTTTCCAATACTTTTACAATTATTGAAATATTTGATTTCATTAATATGTGTTAAGTTTGCTGAACATTGTATAAGTGATGTAATATTAAAACTTTGCTGAAATAGATCAATAATATTAGCTTCTGATATGTTTTTTATAGTTTAGATTTTGGGTTATTTTATGCAAAAAGTAATTGAAAGAAAATCTATAATATTATTAAAATTTAGTTTCACTTGAAAAGGAAAACTCAAATAATCATAAGTTATTTCTATTAATTGTAGGGCAAAAACATAAAACGCAATAATTTAAATATTAACTTTTTAAAATATATTTTACTTTACTTTTCATAGAATAATTGCCATATAATTGAATGGTTTGCATTATTATTAAGTATTTTTTATACAAATTTTATCTGTAAATATTTTAATTAAAAGATTATGAAATTTTATTTTCTTATGTTCACATACCTTATATATTTTGAGTTTATTTTACAATTAAATATATTACAAAATATGCAGTATATCTGTATGTTATTGATATTTTATTTTGATTTATATTTCATTAATATTTAATTTGTATAACAACTACTCAAATAGGTGTTTCTTATTTATATTCGAATATTAAAAATATATCGATTCAACAATGCTAAATTATCTAAAAATTTTCTTTTACCTTATCTTTAATTTATAAATACTGTAAATGATTAATTTTTAAGACTATTGTTTCTTTTGTTAAATTGTTTTCAAAAATTTATTCCTGTAAGTGAAGGCATTGATCCTCAGCGGAAATTTTAACCATTTAATTGCAAAATTCCGGGCAACAGTGCGGGGTATAATGCTTAATATATAGCTCCACGTTATAAACATGTGTTGCCCCTCCCCTAGCTAAAATTTTGTCTATATTTTTATTTATAATTTTCAATAATTTAATATTTCTTTTAATTCTTATGTTTTATATTTTATATGTTACCAAAACTTGTTTTATTCCTTTTTTATACATAATATTTAATAAATTTTAACTTACTTATAGTTCTAATTAGTCCACTGACCAGAGACAAGACAATGCGATGTTATAGCATAAAATTTTATTTCAATCCAAGCAATTATTCACGATTTGTTTGAAAAAGAGAAAAGATATAAAATTTCTAAACAATACATTCGAAAAATTAGTTTAAACATGTATTTTTATTTTTCTATAAAATGAATACTCCTTTCTCACTATAAATATAAAAATAATTTTAAGTTAAAACCTCTTTTTCTCTTAAATAAATGAGTTTTGTAAAAGAACTGATAGATTGCCTCTATTTTGCATAAAACACGAAACTCCGTGTGAAATAGCAGTTGAATTACAACAAAGCTGATAACTACCAATAGGATGCGGTCCACGCGGACCATAGTTTGTATGATTTAGTCGACAATCCTTCAGATTTCCGTTATTTATTTGATCCTCAATTTTAGTCCTTTAAAAAAAGTTTTGCTTTTATTTGTTTGAATGTTAGAAAAATAAATAAATAAACATTAGATATAATAGACTGAAAATTATTTTTACAGTTTTTAAAATAATGTTAAATACCTGAAAACAAGTGCTTCTCGAGTGCTCTCAAGTGCTCTCTTCATTAGACTGAAAGAAATATGTGTGAAAATGATATCCTTTTATTTCCGAAGTATCCCAACGATCGGGTTCTCAAATACCAATTATACAAATAACAGATGAAAAGAGTGTTAGTAATAATAAGATTGATTTCATTCTTGCATTTAATGAACTTCAAGATTAAATGTTAAATAAAAGTACGTCTCTTTATATATTTTTACGTAAAGTTGGTAACTGTTTAATAGTTAAATAAAATAAACAGTATTCATTTTAATGATTAGATTATCGATTTTTCTCAAGTTTTTCTTACAGACAAACCATTAAAATGATGTTATCGTGGCTTTAATTGGTATTAGTTTTGACCGATTAGCTAATCCTATTGCGAGAATTCAAGTGTTTTTATATATAATTTCTTCGATATACAGAAGTGTTTTGAAAAAAATTTATATTTATTTTATTACTTCAATACATAGAAACAAATTTTTAATAATAATCTATATATATATTGATATAATACTCAAATGTCTGTTTGTCCATCCCATAACTCAGAAACTACAAGTGCTACAGACTTGAGACCGATGTCATTAGAACCAGTATGACCTCAAGAGGTGCAAGTTACCAAAAATCTAATGCTTTTTTTATGGTAAATTTTGTTTATAATAGATAGAGTCAATGGTTCCGCTACTGGAAGAGTATTAGATTTCAAGTGAGTTAAAAGTCAAACATAACTACATCAATGATTAATAGCATAACCAGAGAGAGAGAGAGAGAGAGAGAGAGAATTCAATGAATAGTTTTATTCTTATAAATATGAAATTATGTCTCGTATGAAAATACTGTAATATTATTTGTTTTTGTATTAATTATCAATAAATTACAATTTAATTAATTCAATAAAAGCAAAGTTTTAGATAAAGTATTTTATTATTGGATATAAAGAGCAATAAAGTGTATATTAAAAAAGTTTTAATTTGTTGGTATGTTTTGAAAATACGACCCCTTTTATTAAAACTGTTGTTTATAAACATGTGTTCACTAAATATCAATAATTTTATTTTCATTTGTATTTTCTTCAAAATTAAATTTTTTTAAATAAAAATTTTCTCTAAATTAATGTTTAAATTAAAAAATTATTATTATTAACAATAAGTGAAACAATGCTATTATTTTGTGTTTCAAAACAATTATTTAAAAATCATTTAAAACTGCTATTCATTAAGCGATCGCTTATTGTAATCAATAATAACATTGAATGCAATGTTTGTAATAATAAATTATTGTTTAATAATAAATATATTAATAATAATTATTACTTAATTAATAGTCGTTTATATTGTGATAAAAAATTGCAAACAATTAATAATGAAAAACAAGTTTCGGATAAAAAACAAAAAGGAATTGAAATTAATTACGAAACGATTCCTAAAAGAAACAAATATTTTGAGCTAATTCTCAAAAAACCGAAGTATTTATTAGTTTTTAGTTTTTATTTGTCTTTTAATTTCTTATATTTTATTTGTATTTTAGAGAATCAAAAATAAGAATATAAAACACAAAAATAATATTTTAACTCAAAAAATAGTTTCTCAAAACTTATAAAATAATACTTCAAATATTTTAAGAAAAAAAGTTTTGTTTATAAACTTTTTTCTTAAGCAAACTTTTATTGAATTTTTACTGAAATTAAATAAATTTTAATAATAATTAGAGAAAAAAATAAGATTTATTTCAAAATTAAAACATTAGAAACTATTTTTAATAAACTTTTACTTATGATTGAGTTTTTAAAAATATAAAAACTTATATATAAATGAATTTATATAATATTTGACTATTATTTTAAGTGAACTCATAAATTGGTATAAAACAACTCCACCGAAAAGGCGTCGCAATTATTACATCTCATATTTTATAAAATTTGGTTTTTATAACATTGCGTTCATATGTTTCTTGTCTTTGATTTTTATGTATAATTATTTGGAAGAAAATGCATTGACTGGTCGTAAAGCACTTTATAATATGCCTAAAGGTTTTATAATTATATTTAACTATTTGTTTATATCTTAAACTATATTTATTTTCAGTTATAAAAAGTTTTAATAAGTTTTTTAGTTGAAAAATATACTGAAAGCGAGTTTATAGTTATTTTTACGCTTAAAACTTTAGTTAAAGGTTTTAAAACTTAAAAAATGTGAATTACATTTAGTTTGTAATTAGTTTTTGAATAAATGATAACTTCTTTTATGGAAAAATTGAGTTAATATATGAATTAAGTATAAGTCTCGAGTTTTATCTTATTTAATAATGTTTTTGAGTTTATTTTGTGTTAATTTAAATTTTTAATTTAATTTTTGATTTAATTTTTGATTTAATTTTTGATTTAATTAATAGAATTAATTGTCGAAATAGAAGAACAATTATTAATGAATTTAATAGAAAAATATGAGAAATCAAATTCATTCATACCTTCGACTAATAATTACGTTAAAAGACTTGATAAATGTGTTGAGAGATTATTGGCGGCCAATGAAGACATCGAAGGCTTAGGCGGAAAAGTTTGGACACCAGTTGTTGTCGACGACGACAATGTATGCGATGTTGTCGTATATGAAGAATCGGGTCATATAATTGTCTTTAAGAAAATGCTTGATTTGTGTCAAACTGACGATGAATTGGCGTATGTTTTGGCCCATCAGTTGTCGCATATGTTGTTGAAACACAAGACAGAGCCCGTAATTGTCATTAATTAATTATTTTTATGCTATTATTTATATAAAAGTTTGAAAGTTTTGCTATTATTTAAAAAACTAACCAATATTTTCACTTATAATACTTTAAGAAGTTTTTTAAGAGTATTTTTAGTTATTTTTTTTATAAAAGTTTATAAAAGAAATAACTAAAAGAGAGTTTAATTAAAAATACTATTAATTATTATTTGAAATGTATTTATAGGTGTCTTATCTGCCATTCATTGCGATACCAATTGTGACAGTTTTGCCAAAAATATATGAAATATCAAAACCAGAGGAAGGACTTTGGAAACCCGTTTGGATGTCAACAGTTGACGACTTTTTCATTAAGTATTTCAAGAATTGGATCATTAAATACATGCAATTCTCGGCATTTAGTGATCAACTCGAAGAAGAAGCCGACAGAATATGTCTTCAATTGATGACCAGATCTTGTTTTGATGTGAGAGTGAGTCCGAAGTTTTGTCAATTATATAAACATTTAAGTGAAGTAAAGGATGAAAAAGACTTTAATAACTATTTCACTAAACATCCGATTAATGACAATAAGATTAAGTATATTAAGGCATATATGAATCCATTTATTCTGTTAAGAGAAAAGTGTGATTGCGAACCATTAGTGTAAAAGTTTTATAAATTTATTAATAATAATAATTAATATGATTTAAGTATTAATTTTATCGGTAATAAAGTTTAAGTTAAACACTAAAAAAGGCTTATTTTTCATATAAAAGATATGTTAGTCTTAAACACATACTATTTAACACAAAAAAACACTAAGTCATGATACCCTTCATTAGTTTGATTTTAAAAGTGTTAATAGTATTGTATTTTTATTGATTATTCAAAGATTCATTAAAACGACTGAATTATACGGAATCTAATCAATTAAGTGCTGCTTAAGTGTAGGCTTGCTTTTAGACTCAGAGTTAGAATCTATAGAAAATATATTTTACATTATTTTATCAAAATATATTGCCTTATATTTGAGTAAAGTGTAGTTTTACGCGACATATATTTGTGATGACAATTATGTTAACTATTGGTATAAAATAACTTTATAGCAAGTCTTAAGCGTAAGTCAAAAGTCTTTAACATCATAAGAGTTATTAAATAGAGATAGACAGGAAACGCAAGTAATGATGAGAATAGGCTCTAAAACTCTGAGCCTGAGCATACCGAGCATAGGCTTAAAATCTTTAGGACCTAAGACTGATTGAAAAAACCTCAAGCCATAGCCTGATTAAAAAAGCCTAAATCAATAATGTAAAAGCCTTAGATCATAAAATTACTAAATATGTACAGTCTATGACGCGACAAAGACCACTTTTTTGTAAGATAGACTTATCGAAGAAACTCAAAACTATTTCACAGATGTTTTCATTTTATATCAATATTAAAACAATAACTTTCAACCATAAAGTGTCAAAAAGTTTTATCAAACAAAATATCAAATTTTGAAATAAAAATTATCAAATGTTATCAAATTAATCATTTATATATCAATATATAAATATGATTCATAA
>JAQGAN010000044.1:0-18043 GCA_034697745.1 Nothrus palustris
AAATGTAAACTAAAAGAGTTCCAATAAAGTTCAAATTACTATGATTATTAGCTAGATTATCTAAATTCTGGAATATACTGTATATTATTTAAATGTGTGCTTGTATGCAGAGATGGGAAAAGGAGGTATATCCATAATACCCCCTGAGTTAAAAAAAATCTGAAAAATACCCCCCATGGTTTTCGCGGCGTAAATATTTGAAGACAAAAAATAGAAGGGATCCCCTTCTTTGCCATCCTAAAAATTACCAAAAAGTAGCTAGATTTATACTCCCTCCTGAAGTTTGAAGTCAAAATGCGCAATTTCAACCCCACTTGAATGACTTCGAACCGGCCGACCTGCCCATCCCTGTTTGTATGAATGTATTCCCAGCTATAAGCTCTTACAGACATGAGTCCAGTATTATTAGAATCAGTATCACATGAGGTGGTGCAGCATCAATGAGATTTTTCCTAAAAGTGGCCAGTGGCCAAGTTTCCGAGTAAAATATGACTGAACTAATGCTTTTCTATAGGGAAAAATGTTTTTAAATATACCCAATATATTTATACTCGTTTATTTTAAAATTTCAATCAAATCCAATCACATTTTCTGTATTCATTCAAAAACAACAATAGATATAGAAATTTTGAAGAAAATGATCGACAGAAAGAAAGAACTCAAAAAATAATTCGACACAATTTTTCCTCCAAAATCCGTCAAGAATATGACTTTGACATTTACTCAAATTTGCATAAATATTATATAATCAAAGGTCAAATTTCACGTTTAATATTAAAATTTAGCACATTTTTGAAGAAAAATCAAAATATTTTACAAGATTTATTTGCCCATTCAATTTTCACTAGCCACACAGCTATGTATGGCCTAATCTATTATTTTTTCGTGTACATACTATGTTAAATTTTAATATTAAACTCTAAAATTTTTCTTAAATAAACTTTTAAAATGTTACGAAGCATCAATTTTTTAAAAAAAATTTTAAAAAATTATATCAATACATAACATCTTAATTTCGTCAGTTTTTATGTATATTTAATTTATATAACCTTTGCATCGATTAAAATGATATTTTATCCATAAGGTTTTATAGTGAATTATAGTTAATCGATATAAAACGTTAAAAGAATTGTTAAATTGTTACACTTTAACCGACAATTTAAAAATATGAAAAGCACAAGCAAAAGAGTTGCACGAATATAAATAACCTAAACTTCGCGCCTAACGTTATCCCGATCTTAGATTATTTATTACATAAGGCACATAACCCGCCTTATTTATTTAAGAAATTGAAACAAATTTTAAATTGCCTCTAAAATTTATAAAGCAGTGAAGTTGTCAATTCTGTAATTTTATAATTTAATAGATTCAAATTATCAATTGTGTTAAAATCATTTAATTCAGAAAAATCTGTGAAAGTGGCCACTTCCGCAAAAGTGTTCACTTCGGTCAAATTTTATACTAATTTAAAATTTAAAATTAAATTCTGAAATTTGAGCAATATTTTTGTTGTGTAAAAAGGCCGCTCCTGTAATATGACTACTTTAATAAGACTCGATCTACATCTAATCGATAAATAAAAAATCATTTTTCCACATAGATCGGTAACATTTCTCGCAGTAACTTAACCACTGGTCTCTATTCGTGAAAATAAATTTTGAGTGTTCACCCTTCAGATCTGATGGTTCTAATGATACGGTCTCATGACTGTTAACCTTATGGTTTGGAGTCTATAGATGTATACATTAATACATGACTTGTAATATATAATAGATTATTTATTCAATCATTTTTTAAACTATAATTTTTATCTAAAAAGCTAAAAGAATAAGAAAATGGTAATGAAATTACAATAAAGTTATTTCTTCAAAAGACAACGTATAATAAAGAAGTAGTTCCTTAAGAATTGATTAGCAATTAAATATTATAATAAAAGTTTAAAATTGAATATATACTTACATTCAAATTTTGAATGTATATAAATAGCTTGAAGTATGAAACTTCAAATTTGAATCATTCCATTTAAACACAAATCAACAAAAAATTGTTTCGGAATGTGACCCATAACTCAAATTTTGAATGTAAGAACTAAGAACACAATTAAATGTTAACACGAATGATATTTCGCGTAAGCCTAGTATAAATTGTGGATCTTATATAAAAACTTGAATCCTTTTACGATCACTTCTCAATAGGAAATGACATGCGCTTAAATCTTTTTTTTTTAAACAAAATATTTCTCTTTCTTTCTGCAATTATTCCTCTCAAATATTTATACTTTACTTATACTTATACTCAACTTATAAAATATAGTATCGAAATACAGGTATACCATTAACATTTAATATATTTCAATTGTACATTGTGTAGGTGTGAAGATTAATGAATAAAATAATTAATAATTGACAAAATAATACGATGATTATACTATGTAGTACGTTACTAATAGTATGTTATTAGATTATTCATTATTAATAGTACAGTAATTTAATTTCGATACACTTAGATATCATTTTATCAAATTATATTCATATATAATTACATTTATACCATAAATATGAAAGAGATTGAGACCTGCCTTAACATATATTTATATAAATAAAATGGCTTAAATTTCATTAACTTTTAATAAATAAGATACCCTTTTATCAATAGATCTTTATACAAAGGCAGTTCTTTAAAGTTGAGCTTCATATACAATATATATTTTTGGTAAACCCTTTGCCAATTTAGACAATTATCAATTGAAAAGAGATTACTCTTGAAATGACTTCGTTTATTAGAATTAAAGATAAAAGTGTTTATGCTTTTTAGCAGCAAAATATAGAAACCATTTTTATTATAAAATGACTCTATTTTTGAAGATGTTTTTAATTAATATTCACCAATAAATAATTTTGTACTAAAAAAATTAAAATAAATTATTCAATTCAATTCAATTCAATTCAATTCAATTCAATTCAATTCAATTCAATTCAATATTTAGCCTAAGATTTTCAAACAATAGATTCAATTTCTAAAAAAGGAGAAAATTTAATAGAAAAGGGCTGACATAATAATTGTTGTTTGCTCTTTATTTAAGAGTTCCTTAAATAGTGTGACAAACATTAATCATAAGCGAATATAAAGAAGCATATTATACAAAAAATATAAAGGCTATCTTAACAACTACTTCTGGACATCTGCTATTGAGCAAAAGCGCATTACATCAAATCAAATATCTGTTTTAATAACAATTCTGATAGTGCTATATATTAGTGTTGGTATTGTAGTTGGTATTGTAGTTGGGATTGTAGTTGGGATTGTAGTTGGAATTGTGAGCTCAAACTTTAAAATTACAGACGGATTCCCAATTATGACGCTGTGATTTTCCACAAATATACAACAATATGAGATTTATAAAATACATATAAAATATATCATTATTTATTAGATTAATATGAATTTTACTAATAAAAATATTACTAATAAATTTAAAAGATATAAATAATTGATTTGATTATAATTAAAAAAGCAATTTTCAAATATGTTTTTATGTCAATGAAATTGTGAACAAAGAAACTGTTCATTTCTAAAGAGAAGCAAAAATTTACTTTAGAATCTCAAAGAAAAGCTGTAAAGACTTTAAAAATTTTAATTTTCTAGAGTTTCAGAAAGAAAAGAAATCGATCTTTTCATAAGAACTATTTGTATTTATTGAAATTGTTGTAAAACATTTTAAAAATTATAAATAACGTTTATATAGTTGTTAGTATATATACTGTATTTGGTTTTTAAAAGAAATTCATGACATGACATGACATGACCGTCAAATCTACAAAAACTCCAAACCCTCCAAAATAGAGCTCTTCGTTCCATCACCGGTTGCACTCTCGTGACCCCGATATCTCATGTTCGGCGTGAGTCTAAAATCCTTCCCATCGAACCACATATAGACGTATGCCTGGGACCCAATTCTTCGCTAAACTTTCCGAGCCCTACCACCCCATGAATGAACTTACTCACCCTCCTCCCTCCCCCGAAATATGAAAATAACTCCGGCCAGTCATTTCATCCCTCTTCTGAAAAAATACTCATATCCGCCTTCAAACGAGACATCTCTAACCATACACACCATACACACCATACACACCATACACACCATACACACCATACACACCATACACACCATTCACACTAACTTCACTCAAGAAGTGATTAATCCCCTAATAAAATCCTAAAACACAAGCCTACAGACCTCCCTTCAGAACAAACTTTCCCTGCAAACAGAGAACCACACTTTCTCAACTTCGCTCAGGCTATTCCCCCCTCCTTAAAGACTAATCTTCATAGAATAAGTAATGCCCCCACTGATGCTTGCCGTTTCTGTTGAAACTCCCCCGAAACAGTCACACATATTTTTAAATCATGCCATCACTCACTCGTCATATTAATCAAATCACCCCCTTTTCCCTATGGAGAGCACCCGAACGCGCGATAGAATTTCTGAAGGCCTCAGAGATCTTGTGAATAGTCATCACATGTCCAAAGGCAACAATAACAACGACAACAACAACAACAACAACAACAACAACAACAACAACAACAACAACAACAACATGACAACGTGAAATGGTATATCGAGAATAGAATAAATTTTATGTGACAATAATTTATTTGATTGTGAAATAGAATTGTATTATAATATATGCTGTTAATATTAGCACTGCGGTCACTTTAAACTAGAATTAATATTATTGAAAAACATTGTATGATAAATTTCTTATTGATTATAATTATTGCTTATTATTGCAGAATATAAATTATTAAATGATAATTTGAGAAAATGCCATTGCATTGAGATAAATGTGTTTTTCTAGCAAATAATGTGTCTGAATTTCTATATAAGTTACAGTACAAACCGAAGACGAATAAATAGTAGGTGCAAACTTATTATTATGGTTATGACAGAGATTTGATGTTAGGTTTCTCAATATAAAGTGTTCAAATATCTTTGATTCGATAGCTTTTACTGTATATTTATTCAATAAAAACGTTTCTTAATATCCACTTAAGATCAGTGCCAAGTTTATAATTCTTTCAAACAATTTATCAGAGCTTTTAACTGTTTTGACACTATTCCAGTCAATTGTATGGTTTTCTTCAATAAATGGATCTAATGAGAAATTTTTGTCTTATTTTTGTTAACAAACCTTCTGTTTTCTCACTAAATAGATATTCATTTCTCGATATATTATTTGTATAATTAAATATAAATAATTAGCAATATTATAAATATTTGTTATTTGTAAGTCTATAGTAGAAAGTCTTTTAAATCATATAGAAATTTAATTTTTTTTAACCAATATCAAAGTTAGAAACCCCAGTGTAAATGCGAAAAGTGGGCATACATATTAACATATATTCATGACAATACAAAGAGAGATCCAGCTATCACTTTGTATTATATGGTTGGTAGCATGTCTATCTAACCAAGCTTTGTTAACTAAATAAAGATTATTATTAATATGTTGCAAAAAACTTAAAATTGCATTTGGCAAAATTTATGCTAATTTGATTGAGATTTGTTTTTTTGTGTTTTTTGATTCAAGCAAAAAAAGATGCTTTTTCTAAACATTGTTACCAACTTGAAAGAATAATTTCTCTTATTCGATTTTCTTACGATGGATATATTTATAGAGATAAAAGGGCTTAACTTTCAAAAACTTTCAATAAATAAGAAGCCCTTTTCAATATATCTTTATAAAAGTGCAGTTTTTAAAGTTAGTTGTCATATATGAATTGAGTTATTTCAATTATTCCATTCTATATACTATAGTACAGTACATAGAATATACTTATTATGCACTTTAGACTCCTAGTTTAGGACTCGTTTAGCATATGATTGCAGTCATATCAATACTTCTATAATTAAGATTCCCTTATGAAGACTTTTCAAGTCGAAACTCTCATTATAATGAAATTTCCTTTAATTATTTGTCTCTTAAGATAAAAATCTTTTTTACTAAAGAGAGGCTTACAATTATTTGAAAAAACAAATATTAAACATTATACAAATTTTGATTCCATTTTTAAATAATTTGATTTGATTTATAGAAAATTATTTAATTATTGCGTTTATACTGTAATACTTAGCAGAAGATAACTATAATTTGTACAAATAACTGGACAAATAACCGGACAAATAACTTCAACAATGATCAATTTGCTGGAGACTCAATAATTTATAAATCATATCAAAAATTAAATTAGATGAAACAATTGCAATTTAGGTCATAAACCAACAAATGCTTTCTTTTAATTTATTGGTTGCAATAAATATTGATTTTAATTGATTATTAAATATAACACAAACAATCTCTTAATGAGCAATCAACGAAAAGCACGAACAATCAAATATTGATTATAAACATTTTTCCTTATTAATTCACTTTTGATACGATCTATAGATACGATCTATAGATACGATCTATAGATACGATCTATAGAGTCGAAATATATCAATAGTATATATCTGTACTATTTTTGAACTATACAAAGGAATAATAGTTTTGGATGTGATTATAAATTGTTTGGTAATCTTTGTAGAATTGCAATTGCAATGGGAATAAAGGAAACAACATTTAGATAGAAGAATGAGCTCACAAAGTAACATAACTCAACAAAATACACTTACTTCAAATGCTTACTTACTGGTTAGAGTTAGTTAGTTAGGTGGGAGCAATTTCAACGTTACTGTAATACTAGTAGTAAAACAATAATTCTCATATTTCTAAATTAAATTAATATGTCTTTCAAAATAATTATGCCATTAATCGCTGTAGTTTTTTATTTGAGAAAATAAATTGATTCTAAAGCAAAATTGTCATATAAATGTTGAAATTATTTTCGATCAATAATATGCGGAAACATTATCTCAATTGTTTTGAGTCTTTTGTTAATAAAACTTCGACTGATGGCACGGACAGCATTTATGATTTATGAGCCCAAACCAAAGAGCATACAATCTTTTTTATGGCTAAATATCTTTTAAAAATTGAATAAAGAAAAGTTTCAAAAAGTTAAAATCATTAAATAAAAGTTATCATTTAAAAAAAATTCTCATATCATTGATAAGGATTTGGTTTTATTTTAGTTTAATTTATAGCTCATCTTTGATGATCAGCTCATATTAAAATGGAATAAAATAGAAATGAAAAAAATTAAATGTAAGCTAATTTCAACTACAAGTAGTTATATCAAAATTAATGGTTAAGCCCATTAAGTGTTATTTCATAATACACTTTTGCATAATATAGGAATACTGGTATAAATAACTATTAAAACAGTATTTTTAATCATAATTAGCTCAACGTTTGTAAGCTTATGACCTAATGAAAACGGAGGAACTGTTTGAAAAGCAATAGGTTGCTATTACAGCTAGTTGCAATAAGTGTGGTATGCGTGTAGTACTCTTGTTTAATAAATCAAACATTTTAAATAATTTTAGAAAATTAATAATGGCAATTAATAATGCAAATTAATAATGCAAATTAATAATGCAAATTAATAATGCAAATTAATAATGCAAATTAATAGTGGCAATTTTCAAATAACTCAACATGAGTTTTATTAAAGTAAATGAAATTAATCTCACTCGTATAATAGTAGAATTAATTATTTATTTGAAGTTTAAACATAGCAAAAAGTCAACTTATAATAGTTAAATGTTAACCTTAATGTTAAACTATTATACATACAAACGGATTGAATAGTACATGTGTAATAAATTTCGAAAAAATTAGTACATATTTCCAAAGCAATTACAATTTTTATTCAACTAAATTCTTATGATTCTTAAAAATAAGAATGTGATATTCAAGCAGTAGTACAAAAAGATTTTATATAATAATAAATTTTGTATTTTGGAATAATAAAGTCGGGTCCGATTCAAACTTTTAATAAATAGGATAATATTTGAGATCATAAATGATTTGATTTGTAATGACTTAATATTTATTGAGTGTATTACAGTGTATTCAAAAAGCCCATCAAAAAGTAAAGTTATATATCAACCACAATATCAACTAACATTTCATTTTAAATTGTTTTCATGTTAAAAATTAGAAATTTATTATTAAACCAAAGCATTTTTCTCTAATTTCTGATGACTGTTTATATTTTTGGAATAACAATTTCAGATATAAATAATAGTTATAAGTAAAACCGGAAATTATATTTATTTGTAATGGTCTAAATATTTCCTAAAAATCACTAAAAATTTCTAGAATATTTACTTAATATTTATTTATTTTTTATGGATTTTCATTACAAAATTAGCATTGATTTTATTAATGAATTTTTATAATTGCAATAAAACTTGAGACTTAATTGAGTGAAACTAATTATGTTGTTAAAGTTTATAGTTCTGAAAACCATTAGGAAACTTGACAATTAGTAAGGGTGCCAGGTCCACATGCATCGAATCTGGGAGATTTTTATAAGAACTTATCCACTTACCAACTGATTACAGAGATGGGGTAAGACCTGAACACAACCTGAAACTGTGTATTTTTTTATAATAAATGTATTGACTCTTAATATAAGTTTAACAAAAATTATATACAGGTATATTTACAAATTTTTATTCATACATTAAATTTTTTGACAATTATGATGAGAATAAATGTAAATATAATATTGGATTATTCACCATTTTTAATTTAAATTGACAGTGTGTCTGATAAGTCCAGCGCTCATTGTTGCCGGCTTTTAATTATTGAAAGCGCGAGCTTTTGCTTTTAATATATTAGCAATTAAGATATTTCTCTCATTTGACCACAAATTTATAAAGGTATTTAGGGATTATCAATTTAAAAGGCATTTATAATACTGTATATCATATGTGTTTAAAGCAACAATTGCTATTTGATGCGCATTAAACTGTCAATTTCTAACAGTTTCTTATTTTACAAATTTATTAAAGTTAAAAAATTGGAGAAATCACTTCACGTTTAACGATTATCCGGAAAAGGGGGGGGGGAAAGATTGTCTAATCCGGAGATAGCCGTAATAATTAGTGATTAGATTGTGTCGTTTAAAGAATCACATTTATAATAAGATATGCCATTATATACAATTCAAATAAAATATCAAAACTTCATAGAAGTTGTGTTTATGCGCAATAATTGGATTACTGAAGCATCAAATCTGAGAGACAAAAAGCAAATCAATTTAGAAGACAATTTAGAAGATAAGTATACATAAAGTATATATATATGTATAATGAAATTGAAAAAATCTACTTTAACGAAACGCAACAGTGATAACATTGATTGGGAAAATGTAAACATAATTAAAGCAAATTTTACATTATAAGTAATTAGATAAAGCTATAACTACATCAGTACACATCCGTACTGAACCAGCACATTCAGTTGAAAGTTTATTACTTTACAAAAATAATTTTATATTTATTTTATATGTTTGGGATTTTTTTTGTTTAAAAAACGCTTATTTGTAATCTTCATTGTTTGAGATATTATGAGATACATTAACTTTGTAAGTATTGTTTCCTTATTTTTGTTCGAGATTGTTATGCATTAAGGATATGAAACAGCTGTCAATTATTTTTAATTTTAATGGAGTCCAATATTATAATACACTTATACAGTGATTGTTGATAGTGGTGTCCAAAAGTTAAAAGTGCATTCCAGAATATGGAGCTGCGCTTCGCAACATCAAACTTTAAGCTCAAGTATAAGTATTTAAACTATTGTAATTTACAGAACTTATACACCTTATGCATCTTTAACACAACTTATAACACGTAATCACATTACCAAATTGTGTGACCCTCAGAGGGGGCTTTAACTTAAGGGATTAGTGGTTCAAAGGCAGATGTTTTAAAAGCCATTTTTGAATACTTAAATATCATAAAATACGTACATTTAAGTATTGCACAACTCTAAATAACATTATAATCAAAATTGGATCTTCTATTCTCTCAGTTCTCTCTATTCCTCAGGCCTTCACCCATAAGGAGCTCAGACTTTTAATTATGTGAGAATATAATGCAATGCTCACAAGTGAGTACATTATAAAATAGTTTGTAATGATTTGAAAAATGTAAGCTATTTTGCTATTAAACAAAAGTGACTTTAGCTCCAAACTGAGTGGCCTGTGGTATAGCATTGACAGTGTTGAGAGCCTGTAGTGCTAACCTATTGGCGAGTCGTGCTCTGCTTGTAGAGTTAAGGAATTGCTCGTGCGCTGCATTGATATATCTGCGATATTTCTTACATTCTTCTTGTTCTTTGGCTTCTTGTCTCATATACTTAATCATCATTAAACCGATTCCAAAAGCATAGAATGAAAGAACGACCACAATATACAAAAGTGCGCTCTTCTGACCTGACATTATTTCAAATTAATATCAGTATTAAACAGTATTAAATAGTATTAAACTTGAATCCAATTCGTTAATCTCTTACAACTCCAAAAGTAATTGAGTTTATAATTATAAATGATTCCGAAAGAGCTCAAGAATGGCTTAAAGATTAACAAAGCATGTGATTACTCACTTTCAGCACTAAAAGATTTATCCTCTAAATCTTCAGATTCTAAGCTATCCGTAGCCAAAGACGACAAATTTCTGTTCAACAATAATAAATATTGAGCTATCAATTTGGTTATATTCGTGCAATCGCTTTCCGAATGATCGCTCAAATGAAAATGAGAATGAATGGCATGCGCTATGTCTTGGTTGGAATCAATACGCGTATTATTCATAGTGATATTAATTTTGTGTTTTATTCATTATTACTTCATATGATTTTAATTAATCGCAATTGATTTGAGGTAATCTGTACTAAAAGCATATATCAATTAATATCAATGTTCATATTAATTACGTAGAGTATAATAAATATATAATAAGTTTATTTTAAAAAATCAAAGTTTTACTTTTTCAAATATTAAAGTTACCTATAATTAAGCACTTAACACAATATAATGCTTAAGATTTTCTTATTTTAATAGTCTATCAATTCGTTGGTAACAAAAAAATTCTTAGTTAATCAGTTTAAGCAAATTATAGGAAAAAAATTTCAGCACTTCATTAAAAAGATTATTTTCAATAAAATGTTATGTTATCACAAATTAATAGGACTGAGTTTAATTTGCTATAACTTCACAAGTATTTCATATAAAGCCACAAATGAGATATTATAAAAAAACTACATTTAATAACTTTTAAGAGAACATAAATATTAGTATGCAATCAATAGTTTTTTAATCCTTGTTTTGAATCACATTATAAACATTTAAATTGGACGGATTTTTCAAAACTAGGTTTTATCTAGGTCTACAATTTTTAAAATTTTTAGTTTTCAAATTATTTAAAATTATTTAAAGTATAGACAAAAGTGATCTCCTAACGCAAGTTACACTAATTTAGCCCAAAATTTAGAAATGTAAATCATATTATTAATATGAATTTATCAATTATTGTGGTTTTCGGTTAATGATTGAAACTTTCAATTAAACTGTTTATTCAAATGACCAGAACTTGTTTCGGTATTATCTTATTTCAAAATTCACTTTAGCACTAATAGCACTTCTGCAACGCTACTCGATATTTATCGACGAAAAATTTGCATTTATTAAGTCTTCCTCTAATGAGAAATGCCCTTTAAATTTACTATCTATTAAATTTATATAATTAGTCTAATACAATTAGATCTTTTGGTCAAAATTAATCAAATTTTATCTTCAAACATTTAGAGCGCACAATAACTAAATTTTTCGACAGTTACTTTCATTATTTGTATTTCGCTGATTATCGCGCGCAAGAAAATATGCAAAATAAGTAATCTAACAATGACTATTATAACACGCGCACATACATAGCTATTAGTAAAATGTTAATGTTTTGCATATTCTTTTTTGACTGTTAATAGCATTTAAATTAAACTGACCGAAATGATTACATCTCTAGGTTACATATTAAACTCAGTCCAATTAATTAGTGATAAGTTATCACTTATAACATCTTAAAGAATTTTTTATTAACATAATTTATCTCTACTCTTATCCCTACTCTTATCCCTAATCTTTCAAATAAAAACACTATTGAATTTAGAAAATAAACAAAATTAGAATATATCACTCGTGTAAATCTAAAGTAGCGCTAATATATATTTATACAAGTAAAACAGGTTAAGTTTCAATCAATTTTAATATATAAAAAGCCCTTTTTCCAATATATCTTTATACTTATGTAAGTTTACTTATAGACTTTACACGAAAGATATGGAAGCAATTTTTTAAAGTGCAATACAATTATAAACAATATTAGTTAAGTTGAGTATATGTTAGATAGAAAAAAAGGCTTTTCTTATTTAGATGAAAGCTTATTAAAGATACTTACCTTTGAATAAATTTATCAAAATTGGTTAACACAAAAATAATACTCGCATAAAATCAAGATTGATATGTGAATCAAATTATTGGAAATTATTGTAATTATAAAATATATCTTTTACAAAATGGATGAGAAATTATTTTTTTCTATTATTCCTTTAGATGTTATTGAGTATAAGGTTTTGTTTATATTATGGCTATATTTGGAAAAGCAGTGATGCGCACCTTAGCTACCATTGATGCTGAGATCCTTAGTTACCAGATGGCAAAGTTTTGAGCATCGCTTCTCTCTGACAAGTCGTCAGTGACGACGAACCTAATCAACTAGAATAAGAAACTCTATTAAGTTAGTTAATAGTGTTACAGTAGCACTATATTAACTGTTTATGATCTTCACTCTCAACCTAACAAACCTTTTCATTTTTGTAAATGCTATTAACAGAATGTATTATATGATTTCAATAAAAATGCATTTTCTAATAAGTAAAGTGACTGTTATGTCCAGCCTATTGACCAAAAATCTATATAATAATAATAATGAAAAATTATTAAAAGAATGAACAAACGAATTTGCGTATTAATCTTATTTTATTAAACAATACAAATAATCTAAAGATGTAAGCTTATACTAATATAGTATTTGATGTAACTTATTCTGTATCACACAGTATTTCATTAGAGAAAGGAGTTTTGTGAGAAAATCAGTGTTTAGAGTCAAAAAATTTAGCAAAAGTATGCAATTTGTTAAAAATTTGAAGACACTTGTGGCTAAGTTTATAAAAACTTAGTTCTGTTACTCAAGCCCCGACCAGTACCACACACACCATACCCAGCTTTGCCAACTTTTGCTTAGTCCTAAACTGGACAAATATTTTTTATTAATTAATTTTATTCGGAATACCCCATCCCATTTTGTGAGTATCTTTATAATTAAATAACTCTTTTAACCCGAACCTCTTTCATGAATATTTGCTGTCTCTTTTTTTATAGAATACATTGTATTTACAGTTAAAAGTTTATAATATTCTATACATTCAATTAAATAAGGGAAAGGCATAGAATAAATAAATTATTCGAGTCGCAAATATATTAATTACTGTATTAAGTGTCCAGTTCTAAAATTTTTTTAAAACTGGACATTATTTCTTAAAACTGGACATTATATCTTAAAACTGGACATTATTTCTTAAAACTCGATTGTCCATCCAAAAACTGGATGGTTGGCAACGCAGACCACACCACTAGCCCACTAGCTTTTGTTGATGTTCTGAGAATCATTTCAGAAAATCATTACACAATAGATTAATAAAAAAAAGTTAAACCTTGTATTCCGGTGTATGCAATGCTAAAAATCTAATTTGGATTATATTTCAAATAACAAATATAATTAATTAATTAATTAATTAATCATAATTTAAGAAAATCAACATACAAAACCAAACTTAAATGATACAGTTAGCGAAATAAACATAACACCGGCAGAAATTTTTGAATAAAATTTTTATTTTAAAAGCTAAGAACTTGAAATTTTAAATATAATTAAACATAAGAGAAACACATAATTAGGGGAAAAAATGGCACTGTTATCTCTTTTGGTTCAGCGGCGGTAATAAAAAAACTGAGAAATTAGTGCGAAATAAACATAGCACGATTTCGGTAATTTTCATGAAAATCAATTTCAATAATTAACTTTTCGGCCATTTTTCTTGAGAACTTCAATTAAACGTTTAGGCATCGATTCAACAAGTTTTTTGAGTACAGAAGACTCAATTTGAGACCAAGCATCCAATATAGCGCGCTTAAGTTCGGGAACAGTGTCGTACTGCCGGCCATTCGGGTAAACTAACCGAACAAGTATTCCCCATAGATTTTCAATCGGGTTCAGGTCTGGACTGATAGAAGGCCAATCCAAAACCCGAATTCCATGTTCCCGAAACCAATTTCTGACCACTCCTGATGCATGGACCGAAGAGTTGTCTTGTTGAAATATCCAATTCGGACCTCCAATCAGGACACCATTAGGTACCAGATGATTTTGAAGTAGTTCTATATAAGAATTAGAGTTTTGTCGACCTTCGACAAAAATCAATTCGGTTTTCCCGCGATACCCGAAAGCGGCCCACACCATGACAGAACCTCCACCTGCCACTCTCTTTGAATAGTTTTGAGGTTCTTTTCTCAAGTCGTGCCAGTAAAACTGGTTGCCATCCGGACCGTACAAATTGAATTTTTTTTCATCACTAAAAAGAACTAATCGCCATTTTTCTGCCAGGACACGTGATTTTCGGCCCAGGCGACCCGAGCTTCAATGTGATGTAATTTTAGTCTCGGTGTTTTCTTTCTTTTTTTATATTCGAGATTTCCCGAAGGTTAAATTATTTGTTGAACTCTTCGTTTAGATATAGGTAAATTATTCTTTGCTCGAATTTGATTGGCGGTCATATTTCCGCCGCTCGCGTCCCGAAGTATGTGGCGAACGGGTTCAGTTGCTTTCGGCTTCCTTCCAGGGCTTCTTTTCTTACCATAGTTCTCGGGGTCGCTTAAAAACCTGGAAACAACCGATCTGTCACTGTCAATTTTTTGGGCGATATCGGAATGGTTTAAACTTTGATCCCGATAGGCCAAAATCTGACCGCCTTCAAAGTCGTTTAGATATGGCCCGCGTGGCATAATATAATAATTTTGAGCACTATTATTGTTAAATAATAAGCTGAAGAAGGAAATTCTAACTCTATTCTAACTCTAAGCTTAAATTTTATTAATAATTAACATTTTTTTCTGGCCAATTGGGACGATCGCCAACACGTGTTATGTTTATTTCAAAGGTTAAATTCGGTTTTTTGGACATAACTTGACTGATAGATAACTTGATCTTTTGAGATTTGGGATTAAGCTTTATATTGATATTTAACACCTGCCCTGAAAGATTTATCAAAATATTTAAAAGATTTAAAAAGTTATTCAAAAATTTTGGCCCGTGATATGTTAATTTTGCTGAGTGTATAAAATGTTTCAATTTTATTTCATTAAAGTTTTTGTTATTGTGGACACTCATTATATAATAAATTTATTTCTTACTTTTTATTTTATACAAATGTTTAAAAGAATTCAAAACTATATTATGTAAAACATGTAATTAATTAATTGTACAATGATTTCTGTTATGATTTAGCTCTGCCACAGCTCTGCGTCTAAATCGTTGTACAATTAATTAGAAGTTGTAGAACTTGTAAAGTTAGAAAAAAGTAAATCATCATATATAAGCAATGTAAATAATGTTAAAAGAATAAATGACGATAAACTTAATAGTGATATTAATACTAAAAAAGAAAATAACATTAAAGTTAATAATATAAGAAATGATTGAATTATAAATTTATCAAAATATAACTTTAATGAGGCTGAATTGTCAATATTGAGATTGGACCCAAAGCTTCAAATCTATACAATTAGAAAAGTTTATTGCTTTAATTGAACCAAATCTTTCGATTAAATATGCAAAAAATGAAGCTGAAATAGGAAAAATTCGCAACTCTTTAGTTCAAATTTTTAAATTTTCCAAAAATTCCAAAGAGTAATATCTCAAAAGAACAAAAATATGCCATAAATAGTATAAAAAAGAAAGATATTATAATTACAAATTCAGATAAAGGGAGTAAAACCGTTATATTGAATAAATCAGATTATGTAAAAAAAGTTGAAGAAGTTTTAAGTGATAAAAATGTTTATAATGAAATAAAATACGATATAACAGAAAAAATTGCTTTAAAAGTTATTTCTGATCTCAAATATTATAAAACGAAGAAATATATCTCAAATGTAAATTATAGAAAGTTATACCCTATAAATTACAAATTGCCCTCAATATATGCTTTGATAAAAATACATAAACCAGGCAATCCGTGCCGTATAATCTGCCCGTTTTATAATCATCCTACATCAAAACTTGCCAGATATTTAAGTGAATTAATTACCCCCACAATTAGAACTAACCAAAATTCTTTAAAAAATTCAACTGAATTTGTTAAAATTATAAAAGAATTTACTATTAAATCAAATGAAATAATGCAATCATTTGATATTGTAAACCTTTTTACAAATATTCCGTTACCTTTTACATTAAATATTATAGAATATAAATTAAAAAATGATAAATCTTTAAAAGACAATAAATTTACCACCCAAGGAGATAATTAAATCAATAAAATTATGCATAGAAAATAATGTATTTACTTTTAATGATAAAATTTATAATCAAAAGACAAGGGCCGCTATGGGCTGTAATTTGAGCCCTATAATAGCTGAATGTCTCGTGAGTTATATTTTTGATAAAGCTATAGATACTTTTATAAATCCCCCAAGAATATTGAAATATTTTGTAGACGACTCATTTATGATCATTAACAAAAGATTTTCAGATTTTTTTAAACATGTTTGTGATATAGGAAACGAGTTAAAAACAATTAAATTCACTTCTGAAAAAGAAGCCGATTATCAGATTTCCTTTTTAGATATAAAAATTGTAAAAGAGGGAAATAAACTAAAAACTTGTGTATTCAGAAAAGCCACTCATTCAAATAGATATTTAAATTTTAACTCTCACCACTCATTACAAAATAGAAAATCTGTAATCAGAACATTAGTTAATAGAGCCTTTACTCATAATTCAGATCAGTCAACATTAATCTCTGAACTTAAAAACATTAAACATGTACTGAATGAAAACAATTATCCTAGTAAAATAATAGATCCAATTATAGATTCATATTATACTAAATATAATAATTCTAACTTAATAAATGATAACAAGGAGTTTAATAAAGATAATATAATTTCTATCCCTTATATTCGAGGTTTAAGTGAAAAAATTCAATTTTTCTTAAAGAAATATGGATTTAATATTGTTTTCAAAAAAGGACAATCTTTAGGTAATATGTTAGGTAAAAACGACGAGAGGATAATAGATAATTTTCAAAACGTTGTATATAATATAGAATGTAACGATTGTAACTCTACATATGTGGGAACCACTAAAAGGAAGCTTAAAACTAGAATTGGGGAACATAAAAAAGCATTAAATAATCTTTCTATCAAATCAAACATTGCTGAACATGCATTCAAAACTAAACATAACATAAATTGGGACGAACCTAAAGTAACATACTCCGATAATAATTTTAGAGCAAGGTACTTTTTGGAAAGTTGGGAGATTGAAAGACAAAAATTGAAGGGTAAACATTTAATGAATGACCAGCAGAATAGTAGAACTTGCATACCTTCTCAATATTTGGGTCTAATGTCGATTGACAATCATTAAGCTTCAATTTTTAAGTAAAAAATATTTGATAATTATATATACACATTATTACAAATTCATATTAAAACTGCTGTCACAGAAACCAGCCTTTACCAAAAAGGCCTTTACCAAAAAGGCTGGTTTCTGTGGCAGAGCTAAATCATAACAGAGGTCATTGTGCAATTGGTTTATTACATGGTTTACATGATATAGTTTTCAATTCTTTTAAACATTTGTATAATATATACAAAACTTTTTGACTTCAATTAAATAAACAAATATCTCGTTTCTCTCCTAACGTCCGTTAAATGCAAAATACACTAAACCTAAGAGATTGAGACCAAT
>JAQGAN010000045.1:0-17932 GCA_034697745.1 Nothrus palustris
AAGTTACAATTAATACATTATTTTACAAATAATTGAAAATAAAAAGTTTCAAAACTATGAAAATTAACATTTAAACTATTTAATAGTTATATTTCTGACACAACACTGAGAAGGAAGTGCTTTCCAGTTATACTCATAAGAATATTGTAATTCTTTTTCATTTTTACACAACTTTCCAAAAGTTTGTAAGTTTTTATATAAAACTCTCATATTATCGGCCGATGGTTTATGAGTTATTATATGAGAATTAATACAACCTCTCGATTGGTATTCGGTATCGAACCTAATGTCATGAACAAGATTAATGGCTAATGAAGAAAGCCATACACCAAGAGATACGTCTTCATTGCGATAAAGTTGAAGAAGTTCTGCGTTTTGAGCGACAAAATTGACTAATTGTTTAGATATAACATATCCTCCGCCCAAAGCATAGGGAAGATAGCGATCACATAAGAACCAATTGGCTTCAGACCAGTGACCCTTACGCTTGACATGAGCTCTGCCGTCAAAGAAGCCCATATATAGTGGTTTTGTATTAGTTTTAGTGACTGTACTCTCAAGTAATTCATCAAACAATTGGTCGATTTGTACAAACGAATCGTCGTCTACTTTAAGCAAATATTTAAAATCGATTTTATTGCCGAACCATTTCAGAGTTGATAGAAGTTTATGAGACAGTGAACTATACGTGTCTTTCATGTGAGAGAATAGGATCAGATCGTTGTGTATTCGCTGTTCACTAAATATAGCCTTTAATTCATTTTCATTCAGATCTAGAGTTCCGATAATGAAGTAATGCTTATATTTTCGATTTAATCCTAATCTAATCCAAGTCTCGCGTATTGCAAGTCTTCGCTCTTCATTAGAATAAGCACTGAATATAACAATAACTAAATATGTTTTTTCCATTGAAACCAATGCCTGCTTTGGCGCCAACTCTTTGGCCAATTTGTCATTTGATTGATTGCATTGAATTGAATCCCAATTCCAAAGAATTCCTGACATAAAACCCGATGAGAAAAGAGCCGCAAAACCCATCAAATAATAAAAAAGCTTATAATTTGCTGAACGGCTTAATCGACTTTTGATTCGTGTCATTATTTTTCACATTTTTAAAAATATTAAATAAGTTAATTCAAATACAATTAAAACACAGTTATATTTTAGTAAAGATAAAAACTATATAATAATACAATAAAAAGTTAGTTCAATTGCAATCTGAATGGTGTCACTACTTATCCATACATCATATCAATAGTGGTTTATTTGCATTAGGGCTCATTAAAGTAGTACGCAGCTGAGAGGGGGAGGGGTCAACCAAAAGCGTACAGACACTAAACTCTCATAGAAAAATAGCAAGAAAAAGATGTCAAAGTGCGTACAAGGGGAGGGAGGGGTCTAATTTTGTGCGTACGTACTTTAAGGATGAGTCCTAAACTTATATTTAAGCCAAACGTCCGCCCTTTCACTGCCATTCCGTTCAATCAAATTCAGAGCTATATTTTTGAATCATTTTATACCAGTTTTACTTCAAAAACATCACTCTTTTACTGATATTTAAGAATTAAGTTTAATATTATTATTGATTAATATTAATAAATAGTAATAAATCTAAACCACATTTTTGTCAAATTATTGCTAATAATTATATAAATAATAAGAATTGCAAATATGGACGAAATGAGTCCAGCAGTGAATCCCTTGTCATCCGATGTGACCAAATGTGATGGCATTGAAATCACTGCAAACCTATTCAAAGACCATAAGATGTCTGTGAATACAGAGATCGACAAAAACGAAAGACTTCACACATTTCTGCGAATACGAGCTCTCAATGACGTCAAAAGCGATACCAATAATAACTGCTTCAAAATTATCGATTCAACCAATTTATTAGTGATTCCTCCGAAGGGCTCAAACGCTAACAAATACGGCATTGATTCCGATCAAAGACAGTTCACATTTACCAAAATATTTGGCGAAAGTGTGGATCAGTTAACCATTTATGAAAACTGTGCGCTTCCTATTGTCAAAAGGTTTTTATGCGGAGAGAATTGTCTGCTCTTTGCGTATGGAATCACATCCAGTGGTAAGTCGTATACAATGCGAGGCATTCAGTCCAACCCTGGAATCATTCCGCGCTCTCTCAAGACTATATTCGACATAATCGGACACCGAATCGTGACTCAAGTGCCGAATGTGAAGCCCTATCGCTTCACAGACTATTCCGCTCTCGCGAAGAAAGACATGGAATTGGAGGAAAGTGTGAGAACTTTCATTTTCGATACGTCTGAAAAGCAGTTCAACTCTTCTATTAATTTATTTCGATCTCAAATGTCGTCATTGAGTGAGACATCCAGTGATGACAACCAATGGAACGATTACTTGCATTCGACGTTTCGAAGCAATGAGTCTTACGTGAAATGTTGTCTTTGGATCACTTTTTATGAAATATATAACGAAATTATTTATGATTTGCTTGACTTCGAAGTGAGCGGAGAGAGAAAACAATCCATTTCTATATTGAAAGACGATATGCAAAACTATTTCGTTAAGGGCTTAAGACATGTGTTCGTAAGCACTCCAGAAGAGGCCTATAAAGTGCTTCTATTCGGACAAAACAATCTTCATATCTCGTCCACTCATCTGAACAATAAGTCGAGTCGCAGTCACTGCGCTTTTAACATATCTCTGGTTCGACTGAACGCTAACTCTGAACACATTTCTGTGAATAAGTGAGTGATTGAAATACGTTTATGAATTGCTTTTGACTGATTTATTAATTATTGATGACTTGTATTGTGTTATAGCCTAACCCTTTGCGACTTAGCCGGCGCTGAGAGAAGTGAAAAGGCCAACAACACTGGAGTCCGAATCAGAGAAGCTGGAAAAATAAACGGCTCTTTACTTTCATTGAGCAGATGTCTGGCAGCCCTTCGCGCTAATCAGTCAGTTCTCTATTTGCTATTATTTATTCATATTCAGTATTAATATTAAGTGTTTTTATTTCAATAATTTAATAATTGAACCATTCATTTACTAATTAAACCATTAATTTACTAATTGAACCATTAATTACTTGACAGAAGTGACAGATCAAAGATGCGTTTTGTCAATTACAGAGACTCCAAATTAACAAAAGTGTTTCAACCATTTCTAAACGGAAGTGGTATCACATCTATGATCATGAATATGAATCCAATTAATACTCTATTCGATGAGACGTTTTACGCACTGAAGTTCACAGGCGTTGCGTCGCAAATAGTCGTCACTACTGAAGAACAGCAAAATCGATTCCAAAACTCGCTGAAAAGGCTGACGCAGATGTGGATGCAATCGTCCCAAAGATGGTCTAATTTCGCTCATATGAATCCTCCGTCGCTTTCAATAATACAAGACGTCATTGAAGAAGAAGATGAAAGCGATAACAACGATAATGTAGTTCACAATATGACATATGAAGAGTTCGAGAAGAGGGCCAATGAGTTGAGTGAATTGGATTTGACTAAAGTAGCGCCGGAAGAGTTGGAAATACTTAGAACTCAAATAGACTTTTTGTCTGAAAAGTTGGCGCAAACGGAGAACGAAAAAATGGATCAGGAATTTAAGCTCAGAAAACAGTTGGCCTTCGAGTTCGACAAACTCTATAAAGACATGGAAGAAATGGCGAAAGTGAAGGACCAGTCGAAGAAACGACTCGAAGAAATGATGAATCAAAGGATTATTAGGACTGAAAACATTCACAAAGAAGAAAAACTTAAGTTAGAAAAGCGTATTAATGATCTCGAAAATGATCTCTACAAAGATAAAGAAGGGCTCTGTCACGTCACCGAACAGTACAATCAATTGTTGGAAGAGAACCAATTGCTCAAGAATGACAACATTCAACTTAAAGCTGAGAATGAAAAGTATAAACAACTTATTGAACAATTTGAAGTTAACAACAAAAATGATGTTTCACTTAATGCTGAGAATGAAAAATATAAAAAACTGGCGGAAGAGTTAGAAATTGTGAAGCAGAACGTTGTCTCACTTAAAGCTGAGAATCAATTACTGCAATCAGAAAAAGATAGTCTAAAAGAGTCGATCACAAATTGTGATAAAAGTACAAGTTTTGCCATATTATATAGCGATAAATCCACTATTGTTAACAACTCTCTATTGTTGTCAACGGATTGTTCGAGTCCTTCAACAGCTGATAGAAGTATTCAAACTAATAAACCAAATTTCAAAGATTCCAATACTTCCACGTCATTCGTCATTAACACTGAAGATAAATGCAGTTCACCGTTGAGTTCTTCAGCATATGATATAAGTATTCAAACAAATGAACTAAATATGAAGGATTTGAGTACTTCTACGTCTTTCATAATTAAAACAGAAGATAAATGTACGTCACCGTTGAGTTCTTCAGCATATGATAGAAGTATTCAAACAAATGAGCCAAATATGAAGGATTTGAGTACTTCTACGTCTTTTATCTTTAAAGCACAAGACAAAAGTACCTGTAATTCACCGTTGAGTTCTTCAACTTATGATATAAGTAGTCAAACAATTGGGCCAAATATGAAAGAATTGAGTACTTCTACGTCTTTGATCTTTAAAACAGAAGACAAATGTACGTCACCGTTGAGTTCTTCGGATAATTTTATATCGAAAGTTGATTTTGAAATTATTAAAAATGAATACGAAAATAAACTCAAAGAAAAAGATGCAATGATTGCATTCAATAGAGAAATCGTTAATCAAAGAGATCAAGAGTTGAAAAAGATTAAAGACGAACAGATGTCTGAAAAGAATCACAACAGAGATACTAATTTTGAGAATATATTCAAAAATTTGAACAGAAATATCGCGTTTGAAGTGTTGAGATCTAATTCGATTGCGAGCTCTTCTGTTTCGGTCAAATCTGAAGACACCATTTCGAACACAAGTGCGGCTTCACTTGCATTGAAGGCTAAGCGAAAGTATTCTTCGCGAAAAAAGAAGACCAATTTAAACACTTCTATAGAGAACAGATACCTGAGTGCTGTCGGAGAGACTAATAATAATAATGTAAGTAATTATTATAAACACTTAGTTTACTAGCTTTTTACTATTTTAATCTATTTTCAGATTAATTGTGAGCCATTATCTCAATCATCGGTGAATTCAGATGTTGTGGAATGCATTCAGGACGAGATCGGAAACATTGCGTACTCAACACATAAGAAGAAGAATGAGAGAAAATCAAATAAAAGAAGACAACAGGTCGACAACTATAGCAACAATGAGGTAAAAATATCTAAATGTTAAACGGATTACATTTTTAAAGATTTGATTTAAAACTGTATTTTTATAACTGATTTTATTATGTAATGATTTTAAGGATATAATTAAAGTTCCGGAATCTAAAAGAAAAAAGCCGATCAAAAATTTGTCTGTTTCTCCTATTTCTCCAATTCCTTCCGTGAGTGTCTTCTCATTCATTCATTAAATGTCTTCAAAGCTTTCACTTATGTTATGTTTTGTGTATTAATTGTTAAATAAATGTTTGGTTTCATTGTTTCCCACATTTAGGAAGAAGTTGTTAAGCGAGTGACGCGATCGCGAGTCAGAAAAGCCATTAAATTTTAAATACAAATGCATTTTAATCGACTAATATTTTTTAATATATTTCATGTCAACTTACACTTGAATATATTTTTGTAAATAACAATACTTTTATTGAATGTATGGTTTACTCAAAATATACAAAAATCATTTACTCTCAGCTTCTTTATAATGTCGAAATTCAGGCTTTAATTCCCACATATTCTTGTGTGGGTTCTTCGCATTGTAATGACATATCTCTTTCAGAATCTCTTTGAGGTATGGCTGAAGATGTAATGGAACCAAATTGTAATCAAATTGTAATATAGAATATGTTTAACATATTTGAAATAGAAATCAAACTCACAATTGGCTGTCGCGTTATTTTTTCCAAATCTTTGATATTATAGTATTGGTGTTTCTCAAAAGCTGAGAACAAAACGTCTTGAACTTTGTCTTTGTCTTCTCGAGATTTTTTGCCCTCAGATTTCTTTTTGAGCTCAAACTCCATCTAAATTAATGTCAAATTAGTTGTAATAAAGCTCTAATCAAATAAATGGATTCAAATAATGCAAAGATGTGCTGTACGTCTATCTTATGCGCAGCGATTGGTTTATAGTTGACGACAGCCTTATCTAACTGTTGCACAATTCTGGTCGGCTGTGAGGCCTGTCTTATGGTCTCCTTCTTAAGTGTCATATAATTGGCGTTTCCAATGGGCCGACACTCGCCTTTTTGCACAACATTTCCTTCTAATGAAAGTCCAATCGAATCCTCTGAACAATAGATATTTTATTTAATACCAAAACAATTAAATGAATGAGAAATACCTGTATTTTGTGAAAAAACAGCTAACGTTTGGTGTTTGATATCAGAGATCGCAAACTGATGTTCGCGTGGAATCATTGCCGACTCTTTTGACGCACTGTTTATCACTTCAGATTTGGTCAATTCTTCGGATAAATTAAATAAAATTTCTGGTTTTCCGCTCGAACTCCTGTTTGGCATTAAATGGATATCAATTACAATTACAATTAATGTTTAATTCGAGACTTAAATCAATGTATAGTGTATTTGAAGAGACTGTTAATCACTGCTAATAAGGTGTGAATAATGTTATATTAATATTAATATCAATGATAACAAAGATGTCATACTTAGTGATCTTAAGCCTTCCGACTTCAGTCATGGGCAGCGCTTTCTGCCAACGAGTGCTCATATATTTGGGAACCTTTACTAACCAAACACCACGACTGGCATTAGTGATGTCCAACTCATTGCTTGAAGAACTCATTGAATTATTAGTTTAATTATGATTTCAATTATAGTCAAAACATTAATTATTATATAATCAAATGTCAATATTAGTGTTAATCAAATACAGTAATGAACATAAATATCGACATAATATGAAGTAAACTTTCTGTTCATTTATTTTGTATTGATATTGATATATAATTTTCTCATACATTCTCTAATAGAAGTATTTCCGGGAATTTTAAATTATCAAAAGCTTCAAAAATGTCTATAATTAAAGAAGACCTGATATAGGCTCGGCTCGAGTGGTCTCAATGAAGTCTCGAGTGGTCTTTATTACAATAAATAAACTCAATAAACATAATAGAAAACAATTTACCCTAAATTCGCGCATATAGTCCTTCCACGTGTATAGTCCGCACCATTAAAATTGAATAATAAGCACTTTGTATAATATTAAGACTCGCAACAAAAGCATTCATTTTCGCAATAAAAATATATCGGCATTTGATTTGAGACATCATTTATAGTGATAAATATTATTTGAAACTCATTCAGATGAACATTTCGGTGGATTTGAATGAATATTCAATTAAAATTCATTCAAATATGCGTTAATCTATGAATTATCGTTGTATTTTCCCACGTTTATGAATAAAAAATTTTAATTCTTCAACTATGTATAGTCCGCACACTATATATTTGTGAAAATTAAACTTTTTTTCCATAGATAGTCCGGGACTATGTGCGCGAATTTAGGATATTTTGGGAAATTTCTAAATTCTTGTTTGAGAGCATATCAGATGCATATGACTCACGTCTGGTAATCACTCGACTTTAGATTTTGAATTTTACAAATCTAAACCCGAGTTAATTAAATGATAGGGAACTTGTTTTACATTTTTAAAAATATTTAGTTCAAAATGTATAAGACTTCAACTCAAACTTCTGTGTAAGAAATCACAAAATATCATTTATAAGGTTCAAAACAAAGATAAAGATTAATTTCATAATAATTATTACTTAATTATGTATAGTTATGTGATTTTCTACTAACGAACTATTAGTTAATATAAATCTAATTTATTGAAGTAATCAATATATATGTTTAGAAATTATTAAATAAAAACAATGAGATTAACACATCTGCTATTAGTGATGAGTTCGTGCTATAAGCAGTTGAGTTACAGATAATGAATTCAAGGGCTACCAAATAATAGCTTATAAGCTCTTATAAGCTCTATTTAATATTTGATTAAATGTGAACTACAGTAAGTGTCTATTGTTTGTAAAAATGTATTTCTTGATCAAAGTCAATATACTTGTGTTAGTATTTGTTGAGCTAATATTTTTGTGTTTGAGTTTTGAAACTCAACAAATTGTGACAACAATTAAAAGTGATTATAATTTAATGAATGCAACTTTGGAAAGCAATGAAATCAATGGAACCAATGAAACCAATGAGACCAATGAGACCAATTCTTACTATTCTCAATACTTTAGTAATCCTAATATAACTAATTATAACGCATTAAACAATGAAAACAAAGTGACCACATATTCAGCAATTCCTTCTTCATTCGCTATTTTAGTAAACTTTGGAATTGATGGCAGAAAAAGAACACTCTTTTCATCTAATGCTAACGCTCATGATTGCGGCGATAAACAGATATGGGATCCTTTCAATAATCAGTGCAGACAATTATACTGTAGCGCACATTTTACTCTCGTTGACTTTAAATGTGTTGAAACTAATGACGTGACCACTAATATAACTAAACCAAGCGTTTCATTTCTTGATTCTCAGTCTAAATTCGTTAACATAACTTTGGGATTCACACTAAACATATCAGTTTCTGACCCATTAATATGGATTAAATCTCACGATAGATCGTTTAGCGATGAGTTCACAACTCAGTTCGCAGACTCTTTCGCGAAAATGTCTACCGAAAGAATAGTTAACGTGACGTATGTTCGGTCCTCAGGAGTGAATCGATTCGAAGTAAACTTTGCGCTCTTAGAAGGAAGCAATAAATCGGAAGCAGTAAACAACGACGCAATAGTGAATGTGATGAGTACCACTATATCGCAAAATGGACTCTCATTTAACTTATATGAAAGTGCAGTGAAAGCTTATTCAATTCATACAACAATATCTGAAATGACGGAATTCTGTAATAGATATACAGATATGCCTATGTGGTACTGGAATTCCGAGTTCACTATTATTACAAATGGAAATATAACTTATTTGTACGTCAATCAAACCGGTAGAAAATACAATCCGGGCGAATATATGGCTGGAATCTTATATGTCCAGAAGATGGATATGTCGGACAATCTAACACCAAACAGAGTTAATGTCTCTTCTAATGCTGTTGTGTGCGAAACACAAACTTTAATCAATGAAAGCTGTCCACAAATACTACTCAATCATGACGAATATGAATGGATTAACGATGGAAGTCAACTACGCACAAAAAGTGGCCAAATTCATGATCATTATGAGTTAGCGCCTAATCAGAGCGTAAAAATATGTTTTATATCAGAAAATTCTGATTACATTTCTGATTTAGTGGAAGCTATTCTATCAACTGTTCTTATAATAATATCAATCACAGCACTAACTTGTGTTTTGGTCACATATATGAGTTTCGAGTCTCTCCGGTCAACCATTAATGGTTTCAATACCATTAATTTGGCCTTTTGTTTAGAACTAATGCAACTATTATTCCTGACAAACCAGTATATATTGAATTGTAGGGTTGCAGCCATTTTGCTTCATTTCATGGTATTGGACACCATGTCGTGGTCGAGGTATCTCTGATTTTTCATTAATCAAACATTATGTAATCCCAATTATCTTCTAATATCAATGTTTTCCTCTATCAGTGTTATTGCTTATGATATGTTCCGTACGTTTGGCAAAAAGAAAGTAATAGTTCGCGATAAAAACGGATTCAAAATTCGGTTTATGTATTGGTTTATAGCAAACACTTTCGCTGCGCTAATTATCGTGATTTCGATAATGAGTGACATTTATGGCTTTCCAATAGCACCAGATTATGGTCCTCTCGTAGAGTCGTCGGCGTGTTGGATACGAAACTCTTGGGCAACATTTGTCTATTTCGGAGTTCCGCTAACATTGAATATATTGGTTAATCTCACACTATATTTGAGGACTGTATGTCGAGTGAGAATTGACTTAAAAACTTCTGACAATCTCAGGAAAATAACAAGAATCCCATCGGATTCAAGTGAATCATCAAATGGCTCATCAGTTACATCCAAAACATCGAGAACAACGAGCACTGCAAGTCTCACCACAAGCTCGCGCCCCAATCAGGTGCTCATTTTCACACGACTGGGTGTCCTCATGGGCTTTACGTGGATTATTGCGCTAATCATAGCATTTATACCTCAGGAATATGAAAAACTACTCAAAACGCTATCATATCTATTTGTTATTTGTAATACTTCACAAGGACTCGTTCTTTTCATAGCATTTTTATGCAATGCTAGGGTTGCAAAGCTGTGGACAAATCTCTTTCATAAGTAATATATACATTCAATTTCTTACTAATCAGTGATAAACATCTTTTTTATTAATTTTAAAACATATAAACAAAGGCACAAATTATTTTGGATTATTTACAAAGAAATTAAGTTCGCATATTAGATGACTAGAGAGTGCTATGCGTTGATTGTAATGATTTCATGCAATATACTATGAATTCATATGTGGCCATCATTATGGCTGTGTTCGGGATTTGACCTAAAATACAACTATTATGAGTACAACCAATAATAAGCCTTTGACATGAGTTACTATTTTATAGCTTACGTAATAATTGAGTGGCCAAACCTCGATATAAGCCAGCCCTTACTCCTTCTTCACGCCATACCAGATATAAAGTTTGTGTAAAATTTCTATATTTATCGCCCTCTTCTCGCAGTCGAGTTCGGGCCACTTCTGAATATACAATACATAAAAGAGATAAATATGGAAGAGATAAATATGTTTGAGAATGCAATTCAATAATCGACTCATACCGTGAGGATATGCGAGAATAGAGGCGAATGACTTAGAGACGGCTCCGGCCGCCATATATTGGAAGAAATATAAAGTTTTGGTTTGTTCGGACTGATTATGATGTCTTCTCGTATGGATCTCTTTTAACTTAGTTTTTATGAATTCGTAAATAACGAAATGTATAATTGTTTCACTTATACCAAAATAACTGGCAGTAATCCCTTTGTAAAATCCCGTCAAACCTGATTGTCTATAAATAGTACGAATGCAATTCCAAGCAGTGGTTGTGCCGTATTTGCTTTGATCCAATTGAAGCCTAGTCTTAACAAACCAAATAGGGTTAGTGGCCGTGCAAGAGATGAAGCCCGCGCTCGCGGCGGACACCATATGAACAAATGGAGTATCGGGAGAATCAAAGCTCTCGTTGCAAAAGTTTTTAACTGTTGAATATGTACAAAAATAAATGGCTCTGAAATAACAATTTTTTGAGAATTAAGTTATAAAACTTGTATTATATTTGTATTATATTAACCTATCATTTATTCAAACTTTTTAAATCATATTGTTTAAGATAAAGTATTCATTTTTTTCTAATAAATAAGTATCAAATATTTTAGAGATTCTTTGTGTATAATAATGTTATGAGAAAGTTGTATTTTTAAAAAATTGATTTGTAAATATTTGTTCAGATAATAATTTTATTAAAGTGAAATATTTTATTTGAGAAATTAATTTAAACAAATCACTCTAAATCAAAACATAACTATATTTTCATTAAAGTCAAAAAAGACACTCAATAGTTCCACTAATTCAAAGGCCAATTCAATGTTAGAACTGTACGCCAGCTTTATCTTGGAGTTAGGGAAAAAAGCGTTTAATATGATTTGCCTAGTTTTTTTCTATCATCAAAAGCTCGAGTACCTGTAGTAGTACCCGATAGCTCGAGTAGGTATCATAAAAGTATTGGCAACAATTGAGCCCATAATTGTTTCCGAGATAAATGGGTGCAGGAAACGGATGATATTATAAAAGCCTATGTATAACATATCAATGGAAATAGCTGGGAGCTTTCAAAAATGACAAGCTCGGTCTACGTAATGTGCGCGACTTCTTTAATACACAATTAAAATTTCCTTAAAGGAAGAGTTGTTCATCTTATTGGTTGTATTGGCAGCTTTGTCATTTTTGTCTGTGTACACAATCAACACTCATTCTGATGAACTCTTCTTAATTTTATTCACATAAATCCTAATTCTCGGCACTAAACCTTGGATTTGCGCAATTTTAGTCAATGAATGTTCGTTTTTAATCCAGGATTGATTCAAATTGATTGGCTCTACTCAATAGTTTCAATTCAGTATAATATCATTCTGATGGCTATGATGACTATTTTTCGAGTGTTTTAAATCAGAGACAGGGACGGAGTTTACAAGAAAGGGTAGGGAGGGTTGGAGTTGAATCAAACTTAACTACGTTATTTGCATAAGTGTAAAGTCCGACTATGGGGACGGAAGGGTATTTCCCATTTAACCTTGGGTTATTTTGGTCTTATCCATTCATGGTTTTAAATGAGCTGCAGAGAGCTTAACCTTCAGCTCAATGAGTATTGCATTGCACACGAAACAAAGTGCCCCCATTCGCGTTCTTTCCGGGACAAAAAAAACCTGAGGTTATCCTGAGCCAGATCTACCTTCGACATAACCCTAACCCTAGCATTGCAACAATGATACACTTCAGTGAAAACTGTTGTCATAATTCTGATGGATTTACAAGATTTCGATTCTTGTAAAAAGGAATCTATTTGCGTAAACATATGTTTTGTAATTACTATAAACGTTAATCTGTTATAAAATTAAAACCCAATGATCTAAAGCTACGAATAATTGAATAAATGTTGTAATTAAACAATTTCAATGAAATGGTTTCGTTCAAAAACAGGTTAACTATGAATAAACATTTGAGTTAAACAGAAAGTCGGGTTAAACTAATTCAATATTAGAATGTATGCTATTATTGGATTTGCAAACACTTGAATTGCATATAGTAGTGAAAAATAGTTTATTGATTAGATCTCAAGATTATATACATAAAGAATATCTATTTTAATAATGAAATTGAAAAAAGCTATTAATGTTTTATCAACTGTTTATTTATTTATTGTTTAAATGAATGGAAAGTCAACTGAAATAATAAAAGAAATGCTAATAAAAGAGATTAAGAAATAGTTAGCAAAAAGTGGAGGAATTATAGAACGGATAGAATTATGAGATAATAAGCGATCACATAATGACATACCTGGAAGGCGCGACACCAATCAAATTAGGTCCTAAACCTTTGAAGAGAGCTTTCGTGCCTTCGGTGTCGACTATATGTCGAAGACCTAAACCAATAGACAAATTATAAACCAATTCGAGTCAATTTATTCATTACTATTTCATTACATCTCCAAAGAGTGATTGTATGTTTCGATGAAGTGGTCGTCAAATTCAGACTTGGCGTCAGATTAAGTGTTGACTGCGATTGAGAACCACTAAAACAGGCCACCGATGACTGCAAGCGTGTCTTCACTACTTCGAGAGGACATGTTATTATAGCACCGATAGTACCGCCGACGCTATCAATACATTTATTATATTATTTAATATTTAATCATTAATTCATAAAATATGAAATGTATTGAAAGAGCAGTTCATACCCGCCCGCAAACAAGTGGATGAATGTCTCAAATGTTAAAGACATTACATCATAAACACCATCAATATATTTATTATCTTATTGTCAATTGGTTTCAATTTATTTATAATTATTTATTCAATTTAATTAATTTTTATTAATATTAAAATTATATTTTAATCACAAATAAGTGGTGCAAATAGTGATGCAATATCTCATTCAATAAGAGTTAAGGTTTAGTTATTGTCAATAATATTATTGATATTTTTTTACAAAAAGCAAATATCCATTCATTCGTTACACAAACACGTGTTTGACGTAAACATTTCCATACGATTCACAATCAAAAGGGTCTGAAACTCTAATTCATTAATTGATGTGAATTATTAATATTTATTAAATTAACATAATATAAACATAGAGTCCTATTCTCATTGATTTTAAGTCTGATTAAAGGTTAGTTTAAAAAATATGTTGTTATTGATATTTGTTTTTGAGCTGATATTCAATAATAGGATAAGTTATGAATATTTAAAAATTTGCACAATTGCCTCAACTGTATTGATATGATTGTTGATAATCAGAGTTGTCATAAGATTTATTGATAGTATAACTAAATGATTAATTGTATACAATTATGATTTGATAATATATTGAAATGTCATTGATGACGAGCTAAAATAATTGCGATCAAACCTGTTTTATATGAATTTAAACAATGTAAAAAAACATGCTCAAAAACATGTAAAAACGTACTTGTGCAGTTGCCCATCATATAAGTTATTTTTTAAAATGAACACTTTAAATCAAATTGCTCTTTTCAGTTAATATAAGTTTTATGTCTATATAATTCTTGAAATTCACTTTTAAGTCATAATATAGTTCCCAAAATTTTCAAATATATTAATATACTGTATATTAATATCAAAAGAAAATCTAAAGCTATTTCTTAAACAACTCATTCACTGATTTAACAATCAAAGAAATAAGTTCTCGCATTGAATCTGATTAATCTATTCCCCGGCTAGAGGGGTCTTTACAAGCCTGAGGCTCGGGGTTTGTTATTGAGGCTCAGGCTCGGGATTTTCGAGCCTACTATACATCACTATTAATAATAAATACTAATTTAGTACAAATAGTTGAGTACTGGTAAAACTTTTTACCAATTGTCAGTCAAACAGTCCTCGTAATTGAAATATATTAATGTATTAATCACACAATTTTCAATTTAATGACTAAGCCATTTATATTTAATTGTTTTAAGCATTTTTATTTTTAAAATCAATTTTTCTATTAATGTAATTTATTTTTAAATTTAATCGTTTGTTCCAACCGTTGATTGACTTATGTATTGATGGGTACAAAACGCAAATAAATAGTATCTTTAGGGTATATGATAACAGTCGGACACCTGAATTGGATGGGATCAGGAGTTTGATCGCACATTTCTATTCTATATTTTTCTAAAACCATAGAAAGTGTGAGTTTTGCCTCAATTGCTGCCAATTCTACACCAATACAAATACGAGGGCCTAATCCGAAACTCAAGAATGAAGCCGAATGTCTTTGAATCCTGTAATCAAATTAAAGCAATTAATGATTGCTATTAATTCATTTCAATAATAATTTGGTCAAATAAAACGTCTTTCTATTTCTTAATTATAATGTTTTGTATTATTTATAAGTTATAACACTTTAACTAAAATAATAATAGACTGACTTGTTTTCGGGCGTAAATCTTTGCGGATCAAATTGGAATGGATTGGGCCAGACTTGCGGGTCGTGATGTATGTGCCAAACGGGCACCTGAACTACGGTGTCTTTCTCGATAAATATTTCATTCAAAACTACATCCTCTGCTGCCTGTCTTGTGATAAATGTGACGACTGGTGGATACAAACGAAGAGTTTCGTTCCATACCTTTGAAAATTGTTAAATAACTATAAATGTGCGCAACAATAAGAGTATTATTATTAATACCATATCTAAATATTGCGATTGATATCCTTCTGATTGAATTTGATGGCGTAGTTTATCTTGAATTTGTTGATGTTTTGCCAATAAATAGAAAGCATAAGTCAAACCCATTGATGTGGTGTCATATCCCGCCAGAAGAACCAACACTGCGTTTCCTATTATTATTTAAATTTATAAAATATCCCATAAATTAGTCGGTCAATTGTTTACCAATGAGTTCGTCTTTTGAAATTTTTTGTTGAAGATAAGAGTTTAGCATTGATTTAAGCATATTATTAGACTCTAAGTTCTCAAAATCTTTAGATAATAAGTTTTGAGTTTCAATTTGTATTTGTTTGTTAAGGTGTCTAATAATCATATCTGTCATTCGTCCAGAAGTTAAATAATTATTAACAAATGCAAGAACTGATCTCAAGAAAGGAAAAAAGACGGCCGCATCGACTGCAACATTGGTCGCGGACTCCAAGAACTCTTTGGCGCAATTCTTCAAATGGCTGTCTTCGCGATGGACGTCATTATCAGACATATTGAGAGCACACTTGCAAATCACATCTAATGTGATGGATTGCATTCTGTCATTCACTTTAATGATTGGCTTTTCTGATTCTTGTTGTTCAATATGTTTGATGAAAGCGTTCACCGAATCGATTATAATATTCATAATTTCATTAGAAAGTACTTTATGTCGACTAAAGAATGGAGTGATAACTCTCCTAACGTGTCTCCAACGCTCACCTCTTAAACACGGCAGTGAATCCACAAATGGTTTTGCATTGATATGAGTTTTAGGTCTATTGCCGAATAATTTACTTGATATTAAAATTTCTCTAATTGTATCCAAATTATTGATTACAAGAACTGGTGTATCGCCCATAAAGTAACCAAAATGATTACCATATTCTTCAATCCAGTCATCAATCACTTCATTTGGAGTACATTTAAGTCTTAATTGATATAAATTTCCAGAAATTAATGAAGGTTTTGGGCCTTTAATGCCTCTTCTAATGAATCTCTGATGCGATTCAATCCTATTTCTATACCATAGATAAGACTTAAACACAATATATGTCAAAATAATCAATAATATTTCAATGAACATTATTTTGTCAATAAGTTTATATTTATAGATAGTCTATAGTTTACGTGATTTAGATTTCCAATAACTATAATATTAATGAATATTAACTATAACTATTCTGAATATTTGACAATCAATTTATTATACGAGGCTATAGTCTGTATTAGTTTTTGGTAACTTTTCAATAAATTAATAACGGATTAGAACAAAATATTCACAAAAAATGATGTAAAAACTATTCTAAACATTTAAAGTTAATGAATTTATTCTTCTTTCTTAAAATAAAATTATTGAAAACCGATAGACCACCCCTAACAACTGCTTTTTGTGTGTTAGCCTTGATACATAGCCTGAGGGGGGCTTTGACCTTCCCAAGATTTAAAAAGTGAATTTAAGTGTAACTTTTAGTTCTAGAGTCACACTTTATTAAACCAAAAGTTTTTAAAACATTTATATAAAGTTGTTTCAATGCACTCATAAATCAGATTCAAGTACTTTTCAATGATAAATATTGCAAAAGTCTATAAAGAGTTAATACGGTTATGAGATTTGAGATTACAGTTAAGGGTTATATTAGACAACGGGTTAAATACCTGTAGTGAGATTCTGAGTGACCACCCTCCCCCTAGTTTTATTTAAATAATTACTCTCACTCTAAAGTTATAGACTATACTAAGCTTTACTACCTTTGCTAATTAAAATAAATATAGTCTAATAATATTGTTTCAATATATATCAGATTTGGATTAGAGAAAAGATGAGATAATTTTGTGTTTTATTGACAATTGAGATAAATAATGTTTTGTTTTGAAGTGATTTAAATATTTAATTTGAATTTTTTGAAAAACGCGATTCAATAATACAGAATGCTTACAATATAAAGCTTCATATAACTCGTTTTATTTTATTTTATAATGAGTTAGATATACTTTTATGAGTTTTATGAGATATACATATATGAGTTTTAAAAGTTAGACATACTTTAATGAGTTCAGTGAAAAAGTTTTATCTATTTATTCATATCAATAATTATCAAAATTACAAATAGTGTTTTACAAATGGAAAATAATTTTATAATGTTGAAAATGATTGCCACCATTGTCCAAATAACATTGCACGCGCCTAATCATATTTCTTAATTAATTTAAAATTTAGTTTTAAAGTATTTTTCAATAATAAGTACTGCTCCCGAATGCTAAAAAGCTTTAATTGCTATTTTTCTAAAATTTTTTTATTGAATGAATACAACACTTTTAAACACTATGACCCATAAGTACACTCCTATTTAAACTGCGGTTTAAGAGTTAAACGCGGTTTAAAACCTAAAACTCGGTTTAACTCGT
>JAQGAN010000046.1:0-17899 GCA_034697745.1 Nothrus palustris
TTGCTATTATGTTGAATTGTGTGATATAGTTTGATACCCGTTTTCAGTGAATTATTGATCACAAATCCATCGTCTCTTATCCAAGAAGTGACGACAAGGTATTCCTTAATAAAAGAAGGGATTTGACACTTAAATACCGCGATTGAGCCACGAATCACGTATTCATCATAAACGTTGATCTGATAGGATTCCAGAATTACTGAGAAAAGAATTAATGATTAAATTAATGTTGTGTCACATTTTTGTTTAATATCAACATTTTAGTAGAGCTTTAACTAAAATAAGTCTATTTTCTATACAATACAATTTCGATGAAAGCCTTAATCTCTGAATTGAGAATGACTGCCATGTTATTCACCTTAAGTTTTATCTCGAATTTGCAATTCCTATACTCTTATTTTGAATAAACATCCAATAAAAACACTAAACCGAAAGGATATTAAAAGTAGTGATAAGAAGAGACAATTTTTTCTAATATTTGCATAAATATATGCATCAAAAAAGCATAAATATCTCTTTAAAATATTTTTGCCGCTGATAACAAATTTAATATTCAAAAGTTTCTTAATGTGAAAAAAATTTTAGTTTCACAACAATTTTAAGAAACGCACCGAAACTAAATATTATTATAGAATTCACGTTAAAAGATGTCGAGTAGTCAACACTCTTAAATGATTTTCATCTTTTTTCTACTCTTCAAACCAAAAGTATTAAATAATTTGGTTCGTATCGACTGACAAATTGAAAGAGCATTTTGATGTCAATATTATATACAATATTGAATTCTTAACTAGAATTTGAGCTTTTAATGATTTTGAAATTTTTCTTTTCTTCAAATACTTTTAAAGCCTTTTCCAAACTAACAAATAAGTGTCAGCTTAAAAATGCTCAATTTGTGGTCAACTTAAGTTAAAGATCAGCTTAGACTCACGACTTAGACTCACGAGTGAGCTCAGCCGATACTAGAGCTGAGCAAAATTACACTTTAGACTTTAGACTAGACTTTAGACTTCAAAAAAAATAATGTTTTCGACCTGTAATTTATGGCACAAATTGTTTAAATGAAAAAACTATCGCTTTCAAGATATATAAATTTGAAAAATGGAATTCTTAGTTTTAATTATTGATATAAACAAAGATTTTTTTTGTTTTGTTTAAAAAATGATTTCTCAAAATGAATGCAGTATTTTATTAAGTGATTTAAAAAGTGTAAAAACACGAAAGAAACTGATATGAGATAATTGTAACAAAAGTAAATACCGTAACAGATTTTCAATCAAATGTAAATTGTGTTTAAAAGATTTTTGTGAAAAATGAGGAAAATTGCAGCCTATGTTTTATGAATACCTGCAACCAGTGTTAGAAGTGAACAAATATTCCCAAATTCCGGAAATTTAGTCACTTTTTGTCATTTGTAAAGAGTAATTGACTCGAGAAAAATACAGTCAAAATGATTATGTCGTATAATTCATAATATAAACCTTTTTTAAATGCTAAAAAGTGTAATTTCATACTTAAATAAATAGTTAATAATAAAAATGCATTAAAATTTATAGAAGTCTAAAGTTTAGTCTAAAGTCTAAAGGTTTAGACCAAGTCTAGGTCTAAAGTCCGATGATTTTTTAGGCGTCTAACCTAAAGTCCAAAGAAATGTTTAGACGTCTAGTCTAAGGTCTAATGCAATTAGACCTATGTCTAGACTTTTGCTTAGCCCTAGCCGATACAATAAAATCAAATTGAATGTTTCTTCGAACAAACATCTGAGCTAAGGGCTCACCACTATGTTTGCTCATAAAATAACTGATATTTACTATGAAATTTGATGACTTGTGGCAAAATCTACCAAATCTACCAATTTAGGCCTAAAACTAATTAAATGCTCAGACACTATATATTTAATATTCAGTTATGATTAGATATTTTAATTTATATAAATGATTATATACGGTATATAAGGTTAATATTGCTAACTTCTAATAATTTAATATTCCATATAAACTTAATAATACTAATTTAGTAGAAACATTAGATACAAATTGCTAGACTCTTACTAAAATATATTTAAATATTTTTCTAATTTATTAAAATTAATTCAATATTAGTATAATTATAATTTGCTGCAAATTTTCTTTCATTTTTTAAAATAATTTTTGTCAAATCAGTAAAAAAGTGATTAATAATTAAGAAAATATTTAATTTGAAGTAAATTTAAGTATAGAATTATCATTCTTATAGTAAGTTACCGTATCTTCAATATAGAGCAAAAATTATTATTGTTTATACTATTTTTTCAATATTTGGCTATATTTGACGCCAACAAATATGTTCACCAAGAGCTGAGTTGGTATTATTAAAATAAGTTATTTGAAGAGTTATATCCTATGCAGAAGTTTGATGAAAGCCAACAGTCTTTGAAGTTGGCTTTTTGGACAAATGCGTTACTTTCGATAATATGAATTCCCTCTGGGTGAACACAAATCTCATCAAATGAGTTGCATTACCAGAACATATAAGTCTCTAATAAGAAAAGAGCGCCTAATGTGCATATAAACTCTTTTATTAAAGTATATTTAATTTATTTCAGTGTTTACTGCAAACAGAATTTGAGCGCAAATAGAGTCAAAATTAAATGAAAATCTACTGTAAATGATATAAACCTGCTTTCAATACGTTAAGTCAACTATTTTACTGTTAATAAAGTGACATACTTTGGTCCAATTGGCATATTATTTATTATAGAGTCTATGATATGTCATCGCGAGTAAGTATATCATAAGAATATCATAAGAATATCATAAGAATATCATCATCAGGTGATATTCTGATCAGAATCAATGATATCTGACATTTGTTAGATTCTAAGCAGAAGAAAACGACTTTTTGATATTCAATTACTCTAAAAGATGTATTGATATTGAATTCAATATGAATTGTAGACAATATGATGTATAAATGTATGGTATGGTAGAGGGTATTCAATATAATACATATAGAATTGACGTAAGATTGATGAACAATCAAATTGATTCTTACAGAATTTTAGCAAAAATTATTTCTCAAAGGATTTTTAATTCTATTAATATTATTCGAGTCTATTCTATAACTTGTTTTATGAATATTGAATATCAAAGATTAGTTCTTTAACATTAAGGCTTTTGTGAAATATAAAGAGATATTTATAGAAAATTTTATACCAGTATAGAGTATATGGTAAGGAAAATTATATTTGAGAATATCTTTTCTCACACATTCATAGAGAGTGTTTCACATTCTCACATACAGTTCACATACGCGACTGACAACATATCGCAGTAAATGATATATTGCTCTCTATAGGGATTTCATAGAGAATCTCAACTCCAATGCATGAATGACTGACGCATTTGTGCAATTGTCCACTTCTGCCAATTTAAGACTTGCAACGCATGTGTGCAGTTGTGTTGATGACAATTCATAGAAATCATTCATACGATTCTTTAATTCAAATAATCGTAACTCACTGTTCAGTCATTTTAAAAATACATTTACCACTTCTTGAATCTAATCTTTAAAACTAAACCAACATTTGTGTGAAGAAATACTTATTAATTAAATTTATTCATCTCAAGCCTAAATTTTGAAAATTATAATAAATTTTATTGCAGTCCTAATAATAATAATAATAATAAGTTGAATACTTAAGACATAATAAAGCGTAATTGAGTTTACTTATAATATAAAGCATATTCTCGTAACAATACTAGTACTCTATACTCAAAAATACTGAAGTATTATTAGTATTATTGAAGGTTTGATTCTTTTGTGAGAAAATAAGATCAAAACTAAGAGCAAAGAAATACTGTAATCGAAGGTAAAACTCGAGCCCAATCAATAGATATCGTATATGCTTTAGTGTTGTAGTGTATGGGTTACAAAATAACTAATAAAATATATGCCAACACTTTTATTGATAATAATAAAAGACTTAAGGCTGAGTTTATTAAACATTCCTCAAGAGAACAGATGAAATTAGAGCAGAAAGTATTAAAAAATTAATAGCCTTTCACTTCTTTAATTTTGTTTATCGCTTTCAAACAGTAATAGCAATAAAAAGTTGTTTATAACTCTAATATATAGTTCTACTGACTTGTGATTTATTTTATGGCCAAAAAACATGTGTATCAATAAATTTTATTGATATTCATAGATATCGATACAAAAGTATTCAACTTAATATTGATTTTCTAGATTAGAAATCATTATTTACATAAGTAATACACTTTAGAAAGTTTTACAAACTTTTATGGCATTAATTTTGGAATTGATTAGAAACAGACAAATAACAAAAGAGTTTGAGATGAGTTAAAACCACAAATGTGGTAAATCGTGAGAAGTATAAAATAAAAAAAGTTATAAAAGGGAATGTTTATATGCGCTTTTGCTATGTTTTATGTGTTAGAAAAGGCGATTGAAAAGAATGTTTACTTTTAGGCTTAAGTATGTAAGTCTGTGAGTTGTCGTCATGTGTTTGTCGTGAAATTTTTGTTGATTATATTTAAGTATATTATAATTTATAGACCAATTACAATCAGCAAAAAAATGACGAGAATCTCCTAAACAGGAATACATAAAGTTTGTGGTCAGTTAATACTTCCTAACAGTTGTAATGCTAATTCTGTGAACTGCTCTGAAATATTGATTTTGAGAGCTGGATGTCTTGCGCCCAATTGTTTGTATTGAGCGTCTATTTCTAACTGCTTAGAAAATGCAATTGAATGCAAGTTTTTCTCATTCTCGAGTTAATCACAATAATGTTTCGGATAATCAAATTTCCGAATAGAGAGTATAATTAGAGACAGAATTAGAGACAGAATTAGAGACAGAAACAGAGGGATAAAAAAGATCGAAAACATTCGCGACAATCTAGAATGTCATTCCATTTCATATAAGTTGGAAACACAACCTAAAGGTGAAACGAGAAAAGTTAGCAAATTTTCAGCTTTTATTTCTTATAATTAGACTAAAATTATGTATTGAGTAATGTATATGAAATGAATCAATACATCAGAGATTTATGAATTCATATCATCAAAATTTTATTTTGATTGCAATTCTGTGTGTCTTCTAATAGAAGTTCATTTTTAAAGTCAAATTATGTCTGCGGTTCAAAAAAGATATGTTCACAATCATCGAATCGGTTCACTTAACTGAATAATAGATTAAGAATTTGATATAAACTGAATTGCATTTATTGAATCAGTCGCCGACTCAATGATCGCATAAAATTGTTTAATATTAGGAAATATATCCAACAATTATAATTAGTGTTAATTTAAACTCTTTAGACTTCTTGAAAAAATTGGTTTTTATTTAATTTTGTAATTGTAATTAGCTAAAATTGTAATTAGCTAAAACTCCAATACTTTCCGTCTCATCCAAGCTTTTCATCAGGAGATTCAAATCAAATCAAATAAAGTTATCAAATAATATCCAAATCCAATGTCCAACAATTGTGAATAAATCATTTTTTAAATAAAGAGATTTTTAAAAATATCAAATAAAAAGATTCATGAATTGAAAAAATAAAGTAAATTTCATTAATCTTAAGATTGCATGACTGGTTATTCTAACAGATTGTTCGCTTAGAGATAGGACAGCACAAGATTGAAGAAAGAATACATCTCTATCTTATTTAGTCCCTCAACACAAAAACCAAATTCTTTGATTTGGATTCTCAAGTAATTAAGCCTTAATTTATCTTAATCTCACATTTTCTTCACAATAGAAAAAGCCTTCAAAAAATAGTTTCTAAAATAATTTATTCTAATAGAAATCTCTTGATTCAGTGTTTCAAATATGCGGAACATATGCCGAATGTTTTATGCAAGAATTGTATTATATATAATGTTAAACTATTACAGATTCTGTCACGAAAGTGATGCTTTCAGATTCAATGGTTAGGGCTTTCTTTTTATATAAAAAATGAAAAATACTGTGAATATCAAAATAAAATATACTCTGAAAGTTAGAAATGAATTTATTTTTCTCAAATAAATGCCTAAATTGATGGAAAAGAAGTTTTTTATTTGATATAATGTGCAAATGCTTACTAAGCATTATTGGAAAGTTTTGATAGCTTTAAACACAAAAATTTATTGTTTTAAAAAACATTCAAATTTATTTTCAAGTGTTCAAAATTTAGGTTCAATGAAATATTTATTTTTATTTCTCCTTTTCAGACACGAATATAAATGTTTATATAATTTATAAATTTAAAACATTAATATTTTTCAAATAAATCGAAAATTGTTTAAAAGAGCACGTAGAGCATTTGATAGCATTTAAATAACCAAATTAAGACTTTTTTTGCTTATACAGTATTGTCTAACTTTTATTCCTTAATAAATATGTTTTATTCGACTAAAATAGTAGTAAATAATCAATGAAATAGTCCATACATATAGTCTTTTAAGTTCTTTATTTTTAGCACAAATTCTTCTACTGTTGAGAATGACAGACATTCTTATGAATAATTGAGATTACAATTGGAGACAATAATATTTGCGAAATTATTTTCTGCAAATCTCTAGCGATTAACACGAAGAATAGACTTAAATTGCGAAAACTTACTTAACTGCAGGCCTGAATCTGAATAAAGCTATTTCTTTAATATCCAATTTTATTTTGGTTTCATTTTCTGTTTTAGACATTTAATAATTATTTTTAAGCCATTACTTAAGTATCAATATTTCACTTATTTTGATCGCATAATAATCACGTTATACTTATAAAAACGTGTAATATTATATTAAATAAGACATTAATAGTCATTTCATATTATAATAATAGTCCTTCACCCCTTCCCCCAAAACCTGTGTAGCCTCTTATAGTCTATTATAAATGGTCTTGAATTCGGATGTGATTCAAATTAAATTAAGAGTCGGTAAAAGACTGAGAAACCGATTCCTATTTAACAGAATATTGTATTTATCTCTTGATATTCTAGAAATACAGTATATTCAAAAACTTTAATAAATAGTTTAACAAAAACACAATTCATTTGATTGTATCTTAAAGTTAAATAAAATTACTATCTATAAGATGTTCTCAACAATCAAATACAATTTCAACATTTTTGTTGTTTTTTAGCCAACAAATCACGGATAAGAGTGAACGTGATCTGAATTGTTAAGTCATTTTGGTTTGAATCAAGTTATTGTCTTATTAGAAACATTTGATTCAATGATATCGTTTTGGACTGAAATTGGTTTTTAATTGTTATCCTTTAATATATGATTTATTAATAAACGCATAACTATATGTCAGTAAATATTAAACAATGGCTATAAAAAAGAGTAGGCCGTGATCTATGAATACATCTCAAATTAATTAAGTATTCCTCTATTATATAATAAATATCACACTTATTCTGTTTAAAATTGTTTAAAAAAATGAAATTAAAAACAAGTTTTAGTCCAGAATTGCATTAGTAGTAAATGGTATCTAATGAGTGAATGGTATCTAATGAGTAAATGGTATCTAATGAGTAGATATGGAAAAACAGCCCAAATATGATTCGTCGAAAGAAATGGAAAATAAAAGCAAACTCTTGTGATAATATATCTTTACATAAAATTATTGGCTATTATATAACGTGTGACTTAAAGTTAAAATTTATTTATCGGAATCAAAACTCAAGAGTGAACACAACAATTATTTGAAAACTTAAACTCGACGGAGGGCTATAAAAATGGTTTGAGCCGTTTCTAAAGCACATAATTGGGAGAAAACTGTTAAAAAGCTTTCACGAGAAAAGCAATTAAAATAATATTTATGTGAACAAACTTTATATAAAGTTGGCTTAAAACAAATTTAGAAAATACTTATAGAATAATACCTGAAAAGGCATCAATTTTTTATGACATGAAAATATGTATTAAAATGGGTTAAGGGATTTAGTAAATAGATGTGACATTCGCATTATATCAAATATTTTATCGATTTATTGACCTTTGAAAGGGAATAAAGATATATATATGTGAAATGAAAGCATAATTTATTTGTAATCGAAAAATGTCACATAAATCTGTTTCCAATTGTATTAAATATTGAAACGATTAAAACTTTTATTAAACTTTAATTTTTTTAATGTGAACCAAAATTATTCTATTGTGAAACTTGTTTTTGAATACATTTTTGAGAATATATGATAATTATTAAATAAAATGCAATATAAAGTATGAAATGAACAGATTGTGCTTAATATGGTTTGATTGTAATGCAAATACATTTGGATGACTGGCTCGACGATCGGTCAACAGCTTGCAAAACAAAATAGATTTTGTGGAATAATGTGTATTCTCTCATCTCTTCTCATTGCAAAAATGCCAATGAGAGTGAGTATTGCAGAGTTAGTTATGCATGAAAGTTGTATAAAAGTTGTATGAAAGTTGTATGAAAGTTGTATTCTCAAAATTACTTTCAACAATAATGCTTATAATTCTGTGAACATCTCAGAGCCAAAGCTCACAAGAATGCTATACTATAAAAGTGATAATTATAGTTCCCAAAAGTTGTTTCTACGAAACGCTATTCTAAACTAACCAAAAACAATGATTTTTATGGCGAACATCTTTTAATTGATACAAAAGACATAATATAATGGATGTGGTGCTATTCAGTCTATAAATAGGAATAAATTAGTTATTTTATATGAAAACCAAAACCCAATTCCAAAGACAAAGCTTAGAGAATTGTTAGTTTGGTATTTGAGAGCATAAAAGTATTGCACAAATTTTGAACAATCAATCGCTTCTTTCAAATGATTCTTTGATCGATTAGAAGCAAAGTTTGTTTTTCCTGACTATCATTGACTCGTATGAAACCCTTATTGCTATCAAATTCAGTGGCGGAACCAATAGTTGAATGAAAAATTGGATCAAGCATTCTATCAAACAATATAATTATGCTATAAAATGTAAGCTAAATATCAACAATATTCTCATTTTAGTTATGTTAAGCTTAAGCCATAAAAGAAAAAAATTCAATAAAGCCTTTACGCCTCCAATGATTAAATTCAACGCAATATCACGAGAGAAAAAAATTACATAAAGTATTATTTATGAAATAAAATCTTTTAAGTTATCTCAAATTTATCGATTAAATAAGAGAATAAAAATTCCTCTACTCGAGTAATTCTTTTTAGAGATTTTTTTGAACGCGAACTTATGCTTAAGTCAATTAACTTTCTAGTTATTCATGTGAGAAAAAATTTGCCGAAAGTTTAATTTGGTTGCATTTGCGAAGATAGACATTTGCGGAACAAAATATGTAACATTAATCATAGGGTTGATGATAATCAATGCAAAAATTACTTTATAATGGATACGCACATTAAAAGTGAAATCAGTTGTGCTTTACCTCAATATTCAGTCTCATGTAATTAATTATCGGTTGTTGTGAAGTAACTGATAGTTTATGGGAGTTGTAATGGTATAAAAGGGAAGTATATATGTGACAAAATAAAGTTTTGATCCTAAACTTATTTATCTTATGGTTCAAAACAGAAGCTTTAAAAAGGATGCAACCATTTGTCAGAACTAAACCAATTGTATCAAATGACAAATTACATTCAAACTTGCGATTAAGTTCTGGACACTATCTCTTTTAATGTGTTTCTAGTGTTATACCCGAAAAATAAAGCTCAAACTCATCAAATCATTGCCACTCTCTTTTTTCAGTTGTGTCCCAAATGCATTTCTTATCAGTGGTCTACAGATGAGAAATGTCTGTATGATTACTGCACAAGAAGCGATTCAACTCTGCATTAAGACTTTGATACCTGTATTTACTATAGACTCAAGTCAACTATGCTCTCTCTATACAGTACATGCTCTCTATATGCTCTATACGGTATATACTGTACTGTATACTAATATTAGTACACCGTATAAGTTAGTTTATACGTATATTATATTAGTGTCATTAATAAATGTAAAAATACGCTAAAGATTACTCTTAATCATTGAGAACAGTTAAATCTGATTAAGTTTATTATATGATATCTTTGGGGTAAAGAATGGCATTTCAAGTACTAGTATAACAAATACGGTATTTGTCTCATTTTGATCGTTGAATACAATATTTGTGAAAGATTTGTATTATATGGTGAGCCGTTCCATACCTGCTCTAACGAAGACATTTCTGCTGGCGATCGTTCCGTACAAATTACTCGCAAAGCATCTGTAGATCGAAGAGTGGACACTCGGATTATAATCATTTGCTCGAAATGAGGAAAAGACCAGAGAATTATCATAAGGACGGATTATTCTTAATCCCGTGATATTACTGACAAGTGACCAATTTGTGCCATCATTTCGATGCCAACTAATTTTGGAAGTGCTCGAAGTTTTGCATTCAATCACAACTTCCATAGTATTGAGAAAATCGACGCGATTTGGAGGTTCGACAATGAACTTGAGCTCTTCAAAGATAACTGCAATTTTGAACCAATCAATATATAAGACAATTGTTTGTATTAGGTTTTAATACAAGAAAACTTTTTTCATAAACTTTTATGGGAAGAGATGAACAAAATATTAATATGAAAAACACTTACCAGAAGTGCAAAAAATTGAAAAAGACTTAAGTGTAAAGTAAATAAAATAGAAATATATTGCGCTAATAGACCAAAATTGCTTCATTGTAGAATTGGTGGAACTGTTTCACTGTTTCACAGAAATGTCTATTATTATTGACAAGAGTGGCTCACTTTCTTCACTTTCTTAACTTATACTTTAATCATTACTTATAGTGAATGGAATCGTCATATAAACTATAGGTTAGGTAATACTGAACCTCAATATCTTTGAAAGACTGAGAGTTAAGCATAGTTTTGCACAGCTTTCCAAATAATACTGAACTTGCATTCACTTCAAAACTGCTTCGAAACAATTTTCTCTTTTGCGATACAGAATTTCGATCCGAATTACAAGAGTTTGCGCTTTGAATGGATTCGAGTGAACACAAAGTTTAAGAATTGCAAAAGTAAGTGAGAAGAGAAAAATAGTTTAGAAGTCGATCGTTTCCCATTTACATAACACTTCTCAAAATGATTTCTATTTTGACATCAAATCAAAATGTGATATAAAGGAAATATAACTCATAACCAAAACTTATATAACAATTGACATTTCAATTCGAGCTAAAATCAAACTTTTTTAACAGAAAAAATTCTTTTCAATAAAAAAATGTTTTCAATATGTTTTTAGAATACAATATTAGAATACAATATTTACATCAAAGTTTCTCATTCAACAAATTTTTTTTTATAGTTTCAATCATTCAGAATAAATGCTAAATAAATACTCAATGAAACCGAAATTGAGATCAGAAAAACGATCCATAAGAAGATAGCAAAGTTTATTTAATAATTAAATGGGTTCTAATTTGTCATTAAGTCTTAATTAGAAATCTAATAGAAGAGTAGCTTAAGCTCTAATTGAATGATTCGTTTTGTTTGTTGAGCATTAAAAGTATTTTTTTAAATTAAAATATTTAATTGGCATAAAATATTTGTCATCAAAGCTGATAAAGAGTGACAAATGGTGTCAATTCTTATCCTTTTAATAACGATATCTTATTTTTTAATCTCAAAAGCTTTTTAAACATTTAATCGAAGAAATGATTGCTTTTTTGCATTTGAATAATGAAAATATGACCAAATTTAGAGATATGTTAATAGAGATCATAATATCATGATTTGTGAATCGAGAGTTAGTTTTTTACAAATGATTATATTAGAGAAATAGATTTTAATGATGAAAGCGCACGATTGGTGTGCGTTTATATAATGTGTGCAGAGATTAAGCAGGTTTGCCATTGATTTACAGTTAAGAACATCCTTTTTGTAGTCAATTGAGAGGAAAAACACGTGAAGAGTGTTAATGAGCGCTCCGGATTCTCTAACAGTTTTCACTGTTATCTCTACTTCTGTAACGCCTCTTAATTATTTTTGAAAATATAGCCTCTTTTTTGAAACCGAAATTAATTTTTGCTTTTATGTGAAATGATCTTTCATGAAAAGTATTGAAATACAGCACATATTTTAGTCATATCTATAATCAACTGAAGAAAGATTTTGAATGAGTTTTGTGCTAATGTTTGAATGTAAATGAATGAGTGGTAGCAAAAATGCGATAAAAGATTTATTACATTTAACTCGAAAGTGTCGAATCATTGAGTCCGTTAAATGTTTATATCTTAACGCTTCACAGATTTTTCACAAAAGTAATAGAGAAAAAGACTTAGAAAATACGTTACAATAACTTTAACGATTTTTTGTTTCTCCTCTTTCAACAGTGAAGACTTTGCAATTTTTTCACTTTTTTTTAAATCAAATTTATTTGAGGAGATTTATTCACGCTTTGTATTAAAGACTTAAATCATTTTTTATCGCAAAATTTTGTATCATTTCAATAGAATTAAAATTAAAATTCTTATATACTAAGACTTTAATACTTTTATAATAAAGTTATTTTTAGGTAGAGTACGAGCAGTGCTTTTATGCTATAGTTTTATAAATTTATTACTTAGAGATTCTGTTGAGATTAGAAGTTTTCGCACAACGAACAGATCTTCTGAGACTTTGTTGAAACTGAATATTGGAGGAAAGGATTAATTAGTGTACGAGTAAAGGATTAGATTGAGTGCTGAGAAATAGGGGTTTTCATTGTAATCAATGCTTAAGACAAGAAAAAGAAGAATACAATAGTTAATGAAGCGAACAACTCGATCCATCCTTTTTTGATTCATAATTGAATCTTCAAATAATAGGTAAAGCATTTTTGCAAATTATAGCTTGAGCTCAAATTTTGAAATATTAATTTCAAAGTTTGCATTTTTTATTTAATAAAAGCTAAAAGAGCTTTGATGTTAAACACTGACGAGTGAGATAGGTTTAAAATATACATTTTAGAAATCTATTTTTTCATTATAAACTGGACTCAATTGAAGAATACTAATAATTTTCGTTTACTTTTGAGATGATACGCGAACTTTCATTGTCAGGTATGATACAGTACTATGGTACAGTACTATGGTACAGTACTATGGTACAGTACTATGGTACAGTACTATGGTACAGTACTATGGTACAGTACAAGTTGTACTTTATGTTAGACCAGGAAATCAACCTGATCAATTTAGTTTAGACGGTTTAGTCGGGTCGGGCCTATGGGTCATTTCCATGTCTACTTTACATTGTTCCATTCTTATAATATTGTAGTGAAACTACATAAGTATTTTTAGAATTTACAAACATCCTTTAATTAATTGGCTCCCACAATTTGATTTCCGTATTACTTATTGATAGATCTTTTAATAGAGTATAAGTTATAATGTAAAATAATGCTAATTCACAGTATATTTCTAATATGTAATTTATGTGCACATAATGTTTATAACAATGTTATAACTAATTGTAGTGAATTATAAATAAATATGTTTTACTGCCGAACCTGGACTTCATTAATCTAATTGTATAACAGCTATTCTTTAATCACTACAATATTACAATATAATGGGCTAATAAAAAGTATAGATTCTCATACCTTTCAATGAGAACATCTCTTTTTCATATTTGAGATGACACACACTTACGCACAAAACGCGTACACACTTAACAGATTTTCACATTATTTAAAATTAAGTTGAGTTCAGTGTTAAGCACGAATGCACTTCAATTAAATGTAACACTTATTATGATTTTCAATTATTGTTACTTATTATTTGTTTTATTATTTGCTTAAATAAAATGATTGATTTTGATAAATGGAAACCTTTTGAAACGAACTTTATTTACCAAAACTTAAATATCTTTCTTATTTCACGAATTATTCAATAAATATGACACGAATTAAAATTGAGAGTTCATGTATGGAAACGCTTACATTAAATGTAAGTAAGGCTTTGAAAGTATCCTATGTTCATATAATATTAGAATTAAATAATTAAGCAGTTAATGCCCATAATATATAACAGACTAAATGAATTGCCAAAGTTATGCTCGATTTACAATTGATTTACAATCTTTACAATTGATTTATAATCTTTATTGCATTTTCACTTTACTAAAAAATAAAGAATATTCGAAAGCAAAAAACTTTTATAAGTGATGATAAGTTTTTAGAATTGTTTTTTTTATTTTCCAAACTATGTGTGACTTAAATAAGCTTTTCTATTAAGATCTTCTGTTTGAATTCATTTTATCGATTTGGAAATCTGAAAACTGTTCTTCTTCGCTAACTTCAAGTCTTGCAAGTCTTCAAACTCATCAATATATCTAAAATCATTAGCTCATGTCTGAATCAAGACTGACTCTAAAGCAATAAAACTCATTTCCCATAATTTTAGATTTAATGTTCATTTTTGACTTCATAACATCAAATGCGATAAATTCTCAGCTATAGATATAATAGTAATTTATTATCACAAAAGTTTAGCTTTTCATTGTTGTGCAAATAATTTTATATAATCCAATGTTTTCCCTTAATTACAACATTTAATCAAATTGATTAAAAAAAATTCAGTTTAAGGTTATTATGATTATAATTAATTAGTTTTAATTTATAATTATTAGTATAAAATTAAGTGATTAATTAATTCTGATAATTGTTATATATTTGTAATTTATATAATCACAATAATCACAATAATCACAATAATCACTTGTAACATTGGATTTAAAACATTTTTGTTTATTATATAATGACTTTTTTAAATTTGAAGCCCTCTGTATAGGTCAAAGTTTAACAAGGAATGTAAGTTAAATGCAAGATTGTAGCTCAGGCTCACTTCATTTCAAGCTCAAGCTATTCTAGACAGAAGCTCAAGTGCCAAATGTATAGTTCAAGTTCAATGGCTTAAAATTTAGAATAGGGCTAAGTTTTGGTATTTACGAAGTAATTATTGTTAAAATGAAGTTCACTAAAATGTTTATTGAGTTTAAATGGAATTTACGGTATTTGCGTTATTGAACATTACAAACACATTTGTATAAATGACATCAATTAATACTCGTGTAAGAATTTAATTATTATTGTACGAGACTTTAATATTAAATATCAAAAGGTATTCACTACTAATACTTCACAGAAATAAAGGAACTAATGTAGAAAAATCCAATTATAATAATTATAAATCGTGTTCCGAAAATTCTGTTAAAAAAATTTCTAAATTCTGCGGTTAAAATCGTAGAAATTATTTTAACCTATTTTGGGTTTTAAATTTCTAAAATTTTCTAAATTTTTTAAAATGCTGTTTAAATAGTTTAAAAATTAATATAAAAATCCGGTGAAATTGTGGTTAATAATAAATTTTTTTAGAAAAATAATCTCAGTATTTTAATTAATTAAATATTCTTATTAAGTTACTTAAGAATTGAAGTTATGTGAAAATTTTTATTATAATAACCTTTTTTAAAACAATTATAAAAAACCGATTAAACTGATTTCTGGGATTAGACTTCACTCTATTTTCATAATTCTAGTCTGTTTAATAAATGAAATTATAAGTGATTAGTGTAAATCGTTTGTCTTACATTATTTGAATTTTAAATTTTAAACTACAATACAAGGCTAATCCTGCTATAGACTGGCCCTCCACCCCCTCCACCATAACTCAAGCATTGCCATAATTGTAGACTTGGGTAAAAAGTTGGACCATTATTCTGGTGGCTTAGCCCGTATCGAATTCTTGTTAAAAGGAATGTTTAAGAATAAGAAAACGTTATAATGAAAAGAAAAATCAGACATCTTAGATGTAAATTCAGGTGCACAACACCACACCACACAAACTGTCCATCTCTAAACTCACCTCCGACATACCCACTAAACCACCCCCTTTTCTCTATGGAGAGCACTTGAACGCCCGATCGAGTTCTTGAAGGCCTCAGAGATCTTATGAAAGGTGATTACTGGTCCGGAGACAATAACAACAACATATATGACGAATATAATACAATTTAATCTGATTATATTATTAAACAAACTTGTTTTACAGACTATGAAAAATCAAGTTCCAGAGCAGTATATCAAAACATTTGTGATACAATTGCAATTCATTGACTTAATAATACATTTGTCAAAATCAGCAATAATGGCAAGTCGTGAGTAGAGTTATATTGTGGATCTTTATGTAGACCTCAATGTGTTTTGTGTTTTCTACAGATTTTTGTTATCTCTTTTTTGAAAATAATGTCTCTATTCTTAATTCGATGTTTGATATTATTAGAAAAGTTAGCTATAAATACCATACCATAACATACAGTACTGTACCATCACTTGATATATGATTCACTTATCACTTAAATTGTTAGATTTTTGTGAATACAGAGTATATATTGTGTAGACTAGAAATACTGCAAATAATATATAAGGAAAATCATATGAAATAACTCAAAAACCAATAAGTCGTTGGTGTAAACTAAAGAAGTTTAACTTATTCTTATATGCGATAATACAGTCGAGTCTACTTAGAAAGAATTTATTTATTCGTTTATAATAAGAATATTCCAGCAATAAAAGAGTTACAATAATCCTATATCTACTAATAGCAGACCAATTCTGGAGACAGTGTCGCTAAAATCAATTTAATTATTGGTGAAAATGAATGCACAGCAAAAAATATCTGCCTATAACTCCTTTTTCTATTAGCGAAAAAAGTATTTCAGTATAAAACTGTTCTTCATGTGAAAAGAATGTCTTCATGCGCTACTTTTTAATAACTTAGTTCTAATAGTTAACAAAGAGCTCTAATCCATTAGGATTTGCTCTAAGAATACACATTCACTCTAACAAACACACAAACTTTAGCTTAAGAAATGTGAAATGAATCTAATTTATCTGTTTCAAGTGTTTCAAATGTTTCAAAACTGGTTCATATAAGGACAGTCGTAGACATTATTTTCTATTCTTCTGATTGTATTTATATTATACTATTTTTAAAATATTAAATATAATGAGACGCACAAAAATAAATAACGCAATTAAAGCATAACGATAATTGATTACTTAAATTAATCAAATTAATTCATTCATTTTAACGAAACTTATGCTAAATTCATTTTTATTTAAAAATTTTGAAAAGTGTTTAATTAGTCTAATTTAGATTTACGCGTTTGTGTTTTACTAATATTATTCTTCGCTGTTATAATATATTAAATAATATATTAAATTACCACAAATGTTAGCCTAAACATTATTTTGCGTCAAAATTATCCAATTTCTAGTTAGAGTTGAGATGTTTTTATGCAATTATTTTTGAAAATTTATTTTTGTTGTTAATTTACAAAATGATTTTCAAGAATTTCTAATCTTCAAATTGAAGACCAATTTATCAAGTTTTTAAAAATCTATTTATTATTGAATTTTACAGCCAATAATCTTTTTCAGGAAATTCAAACCTTGTTGTAAATGCATTTGAAATGCAATCCATTTTATTTAAGATCACAAAATTGTATTCAAAGTCAACACAATATGGTATAAGTAATGGTGAATCCGTCACTTGAGATTTGAGTGTAGTAACAGTTTTGAATTTAGTTCATTTGAAGCAGTGACGTGTGCTCGGGCTCACTGTCAAAAAATGAACGGCTCGAACTTCCGCTTGAAATCGAAACATCGAAAACTTCATTTTGAAAATATTTAATTTTAAAACGATATTAAGTTTTAATAGCTTAAAAGCTACAATTTTACAATTTCTAAAAGTATATGAAAATTCTCTTATGATTTAACATTATTTGCATTTTTCTATTAGAGTAGGAATTGAGTGATTAAGTATTAAAGCATTTGAGGGCACAAATAATTAAACATTGCTCTCGAGTAATGCTAACGTGCAAGTGCTCGGCATTACCAAAAATATGGTA
>JAQGAN010000047.1:0-17802 GCA_034697745.1 Nothrus palustris
TATAAACAATTATTTATATTAATATCTATTGATCGGAAAAAGCACTCTTCTAAATAAGTTTTATTAATAATAGTAAGAATAATATAAAGTAATATATTGGCCTATACTTTAATAAGTTTAATCATATGCTAAACTATTGTAAATATTTAAAACTTACTAATTATTGATAAAAAGATAAAACTAATAAATAATGATTTTTTTTATCTAAAAGTATTAATAATTTGAGTTAAAAGTTTGTTTTGATAATCAGTTTGATATTAAAATAATACTCACTTCAGTTTATGAGTAAAATAATTTTTCTCCTTAATAATGAAGATATATTATTCTTGATATTATTGCTAACATTTTATTATGAAGAATACTTTGCCGTAAATGCAATGATAGTAATGGTTAGTAATGGTTAGAAAGTAGTGTTTAAAATATTTGCTCTACAGATTTCAAAATATTGACAGACTATCAGTGACCAAGTGTTATAACACCGTATATTTAATGGACAATTAAGATGTTTCCTTAGCCTAAATTTTGGTTCGATTCTGACATAAACCATAACTTATATTCAATAAAAGGAATTTTACTAAATATTTATATACAATAACTAAAGTGCAACAATTACAGGGATCTATATTTTCTTTAATAATTATCTTTATAAGCATTATTGTTGGATTCAATTTGTTTTGATTTGTGAATAAATTGTATAAAATTGAAGAAAAAGATATGTTTGAAACTAATGTAAGTTTGATATAAAAAGGATGCGACAAAATAGCAATTAAGATAACGTTTGAAAAATATATAAAAAATCAAAACTAATAAAACAAAAAATTTCTAAAAATAATTAATGTTTAGTGCAATAGTTTTACTTAAAATTGAGTTATTTTATATTAATGTGAAAACGTTTAATAAATAAAAAGTTAAGAATTGTTTTAAAATAGGTTCCTAATAGTCCTAAAGTCTAACGCCAGGGACGGGAGGCAGAGGTCGCTTAGGATTATCTCGAAATGCATTCGGGACTCGAAATGTGGAGAGAACTGGAGAATGGACTGCAAGATCACTATAAATTCCATGATGTCGTCTGATTCCGCGATCAAAACGCGTTGACTGCAACTCGTCGTGTATTCGCGCGCGCGGAACCTGTTGCGCATGAAGTGGTCGCGGCTTCTTATGAGGTCGACCGCCAGTTAAGTAATTGAGTTGTGGAGAACCATTCAGATGATAATGAGATGCCAAAAGCGGTGTAGTGCTGCCTAACTGTCCCAAAGTGGCCGCTCTGTGCGCGCGACGCAGTGATCGCGAGTGGTAGTGATCGCTAGTATTAGATGTGGGCAAATATGCCGCGTTGTCATAGGAGGCGTCGGGCAGCAGTGCTGAAGAAGAGCCGAGAGCTGCCATTCGGACGGCATCTGCCACTTCACTATACGTATTGCAAACCGCATACGGAGATATTGAGGGCCCGCTCAGTATTATAGGCGTCGGCGTCGAGAGCGCGTGTGTCACTCCGGCCGCGTCCAACTCGGCATAAACTGGACTCGATGTACAACTGGCCGCATCACTGTATGGGTCAATATCAGTGCTCACATCTGTTCCCTGACGTTCTTCTGCACTATTGATGCCATTGTTTGGTCCTCTTTTCCAATATTTGCTTGAAATGGACGTCTTCTTCGATGGCGCGTCTGTTATCACACTTTGCGGTGACTTTTCGTTAACAACGGGTGATATACAGGAATCTGTTGGCGAACAGGGAGGAGGGGCTGACTTGTGACCGCCCAAAAAGCTCTCTGGAAGTATAGGACACGAGTCGCTCACTGGAAATATTTTCCATCTATAAAATGAATCAATAAATATTTGCATTTATCAAAACTATTGCATTACTTCATAATTCAATACTTTTTGCATTTAAAAAGGAAGACAAGAAAAAGGGCCCCAAAAACAGTTGATCCCAAAATAGTTGCCACTAATACTGATAGCCAAGAGTCGGATGTCTTGACTGCAGGTTTGGGTAAAATGATCTCTGAGTCGACACTCGACGGATCGTGGAATATATGGCAAAAGTTGCAGTTCTGGTTATCGCCGAACGACTCATTCTCTGCTAACGCCAACTGAAGATATGGTGGCAGAGGTGGCGGTGGCATAGATAGGATGCCATCCGGAGGCGCCTCCAGTGCCTCAAACTCTGAACACGAAGACTCACCACATATGGAATCGTTCAATAATAACGCGAATTGCGATAAATCTATTGATTCTAATGTATTACTCAACACATTGGATATAATTGTGTTTATTATTAACAATTGTGTCAAATGCTTGACTAGTCTTAGTCTTAGACTTTTTGATCTCATTCTTGACGTCTTTTCCATCAATTTATACAATATTTAAATACAATTCTGTTTCTGAAAAAGAAGTCCAAAAATAGTTGATTAAAACCATTTGTATTGATTGCAATTATAGGTCAAAATGGTTTAAAAATACTGTATTAATAATTAAATGAATTGATGCCAACTCACCATTGCATTCATTAACCTATTGTTTCACTCAATTATAAATTAATTCACTTTTAAATGAATTTAATTTAATTAATTTGTTTATATAGTGTTTTCATACAAATCAAACAATTCAACCAAATATTTCTATTAAAATTCAAATAATAGATTGTTTTGTAAAATATGATTGTTTTCATCCATTACTTTGTTTTCATTATTTTTTGTTTTCACTGTTTTTTCTATAAAATGACAAAAATTAAAGCAAAGCATAAAATGTTTGGACTCTTTAATAAAAATTGAAACCTTTTATATGAAATGATATATCGTTTTATAAGGCTTTCATTCATAACTAAAAGGACTAAAATTTCAAATGTGTTGACTGGTTGTGTAGGCATTGATTGATACCATCTTTTAATAACTTTATCGATAACTTAATTCGTAATCCAATACAACTTAAAAGCGCTTCATTTCAAACAATTCTCACAAACAATTCTTTAAAAATTCTCCATTTTATCGACAATTTTTTCCATTAGAAATAAATTCCATAAAATATTAGTTAATAATAATTATTAAATTTCTCCTTAATTTTCAATCAATAATAGCTTATTATTAAAAATGGGGATTAGACTTAACCAAAGAGGGCTTATATAAGAATTCGACAGTGGATCAGACAAATGAAGAACATTGAACGTAATAGATTTTAAAATTTGACTTAGAAAAGCTACAATACAATGGTCAGTTCTTTGTGTTCTTCATTTCCAAAAGATTGCAATTCTAGACAGCTCCACAAAATAGGTCTGTGGGGAGGGGTCTTAGGTCTGTGGGGAGGGGTCTTAGGTCTGTGGGGAGGGGTCTTAGGTCTGTAATGTGGGGACGGCTTTCAAATGGTGAACATCTTATTACATCTATTCGTAGATTAGATCTTTCGAATAAAACCAGAAATTAATATCCGAAGAATAATGTACCGATGGTAAAGTCTAAGAACATCTCTGTAAGATTAATGTAATCTACTTTAGTGAGACACTGAACTACCATTGAGAAACATGTGCTACCGGTTAAATTGAAAACCAAAATAATTTACTCAACATATTTACGTTTATCTATGTTGAAAAATGTTGCAATCCCCATTCTCCTGCCACAAATTGCCACAAATTGTCAAAACGTCTGGCAATTTTCATATTTTATAAGTGCAAAATTTTTAAAATCTACTTAAATTTGCATCAAATTAAACTTATATAATTTAAATATTAGAAGCACTCATATGAGATGCGTTTAAATAAATTTATGTCGTTTAAAGTTACAGTAAGACCAATATTGTCACCAAAATGAAGAGCACTTTCGAGAAAAAGTAAACAATTTTAGTTAAATACAATTTTTGCCTTATTTTTGAATTCATAATTCAGTTAAATAATGTTCTGTCAGTTTAAGTAATTAAATGTTTGTATTGAAAATATAATAGATTGTATCTATGTTTGTATCTGCTGTATAATAGATTCTAGACTTTCAAAAACTACAAGTTTCTTAGCTTAATTCACTCTAATTTATGAATTAAATAGTATTGTTTTAAGAAATGCAATACTAGAGTGAAAGACAATAGTTTAGAAGTGAAAGAGTTTTGGCGCGCGAAAGGCATAGTAAGCGCGCGGTGAAAGAGTTTTGACTTAAGTGAAACTCAACTGTAAATGATTGTAATATATCTCTCATATTTGTAATTATTAAAGATTTGTTGATAAAAGAGGTGAGTGGAGAACAATTGGGATTTCAAGTGTTGTCGACGAGTTGAATCCAAAGATAATTAAACATGTTAGGTAGAAGATACTCTGTAATTTATCAGTTATCCATTTATAAATAATGCATTTTCAAAACTAATGATCAAAGAGCGGAAAATAGTTTTTTTCTTAGGGTTTTTATACTTTTAAAATATTGTGCGCTATTGTTATCTTTCGTATTGAAAAACATAAATCATAATAAAACAGGTTTTCAATCTTGTGGTAAAACAGGTGTCAATAAATTTAAGCGCTTAATAGTATAAAAACCCTACGAAAAAAACTATTGTCTGCTCTTTGATTATTAACTGTAATTGATTTAAAATTATTTCCAAAACATTACCAAAACATTTCTTGCGGCTAAATCTCTGTGAACTAATTTCATTCTTTCGAGATATGCCATTCCAGAAGCTATTTGTGCCGCCATATCGATCAGGTCTATCACAGTCGATGACTGTCCTTCTATATTACTTCTTAAATAGTCCAAAAGGGATCCGTTGACCATAAATTCTAAAGACAGATTCCAAAAATGTGTTATAAGTGCACATCTTTCTCATATATTTAATGACTACTCTATTGCTTCAAATATTTGTAAAAATTAAAAACATTAAAAAGTAAAGCAATCCGCAAACCATCTTATAATAAATTCTTATATAGATTCTTATGTCGATTCTTATCGATTCTCAAATGCTTCCAATAAGTTCTTAAAAAAATTAAGCTTTAATCAAATCATAATAACTCTAAAGTAGTTTAATTCACAGAAAATATTATAAATGTTTATTTAAATTATGTAATTCTTGAATTAATTATTGAAACATAATTATAGAGAAGATTTAGATTTAAGATTTAGATAAAATACCTGTCACTATCAACAATGGCTGACCGATAGAACACACGCCATAAAGTGGTACTAATCTATTATGTCTACACCTCCTCATAATGGCCGCCTCCTGAAGGAATGCTGAAGGAGACATTGTTCCCGGTTTTAATGTTTTGATGGCCACTTCGGTTTGTCCTCTAAACAGTCCATAATATACCTATTATTTAAATTGAAACATTAATTTATTTAATAATTTAAATTATATTGTACTCCACTTCGAAGTTATTTAATTGTTTGATTGAATTAATTGATAAACCAATTGAATGAATTCTAACCAATTGATACATACTTTACCGAAATTGCCGGTTCCGAGTTCTGTCTTTAACATGAGATCATTTCTATCGATTTCATCGCCAGTTCGCGGACCAACCATTGGCGCAGACTTCGGACACGGCTTTATTAATCGACAACAGAGACCATTCGAAGATTGTGAATAATGAGCGACCAATTCTGATAATTGTTCGAAAGATCGACGAGAAGTTATATAAAATTGTCCGTCGGGTTTCTCTCGAATTTTATAATGTTTGATGTGATCTAATTTGATTGAATCAAAATCCCGTATTGACAATGAATAATCGCCTAATATTGAATAAAATTAATAAAATAATTTATCTAAAATTACTTGATATTCGTATTTGATTTGTATCAAACCTGATCCCTGTTCACTATTTCTAACGAGGAAAGTACCCCTCGGATAGTCATCGAATAGGAGTAATTTTTCTGCTTCTCTTCGTGAAACTTTACTGAAAAACCACCTTTGAATGACATTTAAATTATTAATAAGTAATTAAACAATTATTAAAATTCATTTAATCTCTATCATAAATAAAACAATAATTCAAAAGTACTCTTCTGTTTCGATAATATCTGAAACAACAAAATTCATGGGAATATAACCACTTTCGTTAGTAATAAATCTCTTGGCTAACCACCAATCAGGCTCTCTATCGTCGAGTATAATTAATTTTTCACCTTTTTCGAAACTTAAGTCCCCCTCATCTCTGCCTTCATAAGCATACAAAGCAATGACCACTTTTTGTTTGGCCACTGATAATTTTGGTTTGACAGGATTGTGAATTAAGCCGTTCGATGAACTGCCGTTACTTATGTCATTACTATACACAACAATGGGTGGTTCGGGTAGTGGTCTTTTACTATGACTACTGCCAATACACCCCATTCTTTCACAAATGAATTTAATTAATTTTAAATAATTGTTTAATTTAAAGTGTAATTTTGGTTTATTTATCAATAATAATGGAGATCACTCTTCAAACATTCTAATCGGTTGCAAATGAAATTTTTCATACAAAAGTGGAAGTCTCTCTTTCCTGTTTTATTTATGTTTTATTGCGAACTGAGATTTCCGATCGTGAAAATCAGTTGTAATAAATATATTTGATTCATCTTATAGTATAAAACAATACCATTGTCGATAACAATACGTTATCATCCAATTATTTGCTTTTTAAGAAATTATTTCTAGAATTAAAGAGTTTGTCAAAGTTTTATAATTCACTTTTTCATTCAAATCCCATTTTAAAATTACTATTAACTACAATCAAATTATTACACAGTAATACCTCGTTATAGTCAACCTCTTTTGAGTGAATCCGATTTAGTGTTAATTAGGATTTTGGTCCTAATCATAAGAAACTAATACAATTTGACCTCTTTATAGTTGCACCTCGTTATAGTGAACACTAGAGTTCTGCCCCCAGCGATTGACTCTATCGAGGTATTACTGTAGTATAAAAAGTGTATAATTGACTGATAATGTAAAGTACTTATACAGGATATGTGACACTGTATTAGTTGACCCTTTAGTTAAAAGATTAAATAAAAATAGAAATTTTTAAAACGAATTAAATGATTTATTGGAAATTTTGAATAATTTGATTATAATTGAGCCGATTTGTAATTGTAATTAATTTGTTGAAAATGTTTTAAACTTAAAGTTTTTGAAGATATTCGTAAACCGCAAATTAGGCGAAAACTGTCAAACCAATCAATGCCAACTTTACGGTAGGGTTTCTTCTTTTACTTTTCTTTTACCGGTTTTAAAGACTGGACCCGAAGATTGCAATTGATTGAAAGCTCCACTCGAACTGCGAAACATTTTCCTAATCCTGTATTCACTTTCTATATTTTTTAAAACTCATTTAAGTTACTGAAAGTGGAGTTGAGTTTAATGTATATTTGATAGCTTTTGATTGCCAACTGACGAATCTAAATGAGATTTTATTTCAATGCTCTGATAATAATTGACAACAATTATTATTGTTTTATTGTTATTAATTTTATTGTTTAAAACTTTTTTCAATTGCTAAATCTCTAAAAGTTTAAATTCAGTTAATCTATAAAAAATACGGCGGAGTGCGGAAGTGACGCTATAAATCACATCAAACCTGTTTTAATAATTATTAATTAATTATAAATTGTTTATAATATAAATTATTTTAACTATCGCTTTATTATTTTATGTTTTTATTAATTAAGTGAACAAAAAAAAGCAAATACAGTCGGACTTTGCTTTTCAAAACTGCGCGAAAAAGTGAACAATTAAAAAATCCTATCCGTCCTTCTTCCTTACCATCAATTAAATGTCAACATTAGTCAACAGTTACTGCCTTTTCTACCCAAATATTATTATATTTGACGTTAAATTTAAACCTTTATTGAATATTTAAAAAATTATCATTTATAAGCTTAACACCTATAAATTTTAATTCTCTTATTAAAGCCGTTATTTATAGGTATTGTGGATTAAAGAGCATCTAATTAATAGCTATAGCATAACATCACGCGCTTTACAATATCTAAATTAATAACCCATTCAAAAACAAAAATCAAGATACCTCAGACTCTGTGGCGCAGTGGTTCAGTAGTTAGTGAGTCGGGTGCATCGAAGACGCGGGTTCAACACCTGTCGGTTACATACCTGTCGGTTCAACACCCGTCGGGTGTCGAGCATTTTCAGTTATCAAAAATAGATTTGTTTAACCCTTTGCCTTAAGAATATCGTTTAATTAACATTTAATTAGACTTTACTCTTTTTAGTGAAAAATTAAATTAAATTAAAAATTATTGCCTAAGTTTTAATTTTATGTCAAAGAGGTTCAAATCAGTCCAGAACTTGCAATTTTACAGATTTACTTTAACGTTTCATTCAATTTATCAATATTTAAGTTTATAAGTTTGTTAAACAATAATTAGTTATTAAAATGAATTTATTAAATTTGATACAAAAATGAATTTTTAAAATCTACTTTCATAAAAGAAATAAAGTAAAAAAAAGTTTCCCACAATGTTAATTAAGTACAATTTACTAAATAATAATGTATACTAAAAACTATTAGTTTATCAAACATAATAAAGTATATTAATTACATAAATGTTGAAATGATGAAAATACGTGATTATCGGCATTGAGTTGAGATTTAGTTAAACTTAAGCTTAAAAAGTATAACAAAAAAATAACAAATAGACGTTTGATTACGCGTTTGATTACGTTCTTTGACTCAATTACAGAGTTATGTTGTTATTTATAATCAGTGCTCGAATGAATGGAAAGTTATATCGTTATTTATAATCACTGCCCGAATACAGTCAGTCTTTGATTTGCAATTGAGTCAATTGACGCGCTTTTAATAATGAAAAGCACCAACATTTAAAAAACCCTATCCGCCCTTTTCATTCCACGTCAATCAATTTTCATGTTTTTTGATATTATAGAATTTTAAAAAATTAGTTTTTTTTAACATTTTCTTTATTCGGCATTTATTATGCATTTTTACTATTACTAATTTATTACTCAATAAAAATAATACTCATTTGAATCTATTTTAATTAGTATTGAAATAATAGCTAATAGAATTGTCTTAAACAGGTCTTCACCGAAATGCATTTTTTACAATTTGATTTACAGGTAATATAATTACAGTTCTCTTCAAATAAAATTGCATCGGTTTTATTTACCTTTAGCTGAAAATAAGATTTAGAGATAGTGGTGCTAAAGAATAATATGAGTCACTTTTATGGAAAAATTAACTGATAGATAATTCTCATATGCTTCTAGGTTAAACCCATAAAGTAATAATTAATGTTGATGCAGTTTTATTTGAAGAGAATTGTACACCTTAGGACATGAAAACTCAATAGTTAACGCCCACGGGTCCGCCACGATTGCCAGACACACGATTGCCCGACACCACGATTGCCAGACACACGATTGCCCGACACCACGATTGCCAGACACACCTAAAATAAGTGTATGCCAATTGTAAAAATATGCTGCCATTGGGTTATTTTAGTTAAGTTAGGGTAGGTAAACGCGGATGGCGCGCGGTAGCGCGCTAGGCTCAGTTTGAAACACTTATTTTAGATGTGTCTGGTAATTGTAGGGGACCCGACGCACACTCCTCATTACCTGTGTATATACGGTACTGTTTAAATTGTATATATTATTTGTGAATTTAGTAATATACATAGAATACAGTATATTCACAGGTAATATGGAGTGTGTGCTACACTGTCGAGTTTTAATGTTCTAAAATGTGCTTATAATAAAAGATTTACATTGAAATTTATCTTTTTATTATGGATTGGAGTGAATGAAACTATAAAATTTAAGTGACTATGAATTCATATAAATAATCTTTTAAAATACTTTATGGGATGTAATGTAAATGAAAAATAATATTTGGAGATTTGAGTTTTTCACTAAAAATAATTAAAATTAGTTTAAAGCAATTATGCAATTTTTTTCACAATATGATCAATAAAAACGATGATAATTAGTTAAGCAAAAATAAATTTCGAAATGCATGGTCTTAGATGTATAAATACAGATACTAATACTCTTTGTATCTTTGCAGATAATTAACTATAACTAACTAATTAGTGTTATATTTGAATATTTTAATGAATTTAATGTAACAAAACTCAATCAAAGAACAGTTGTTCATATTTCTAAATGAAAGTTTGGATTTGTTTTATTGAACATATTGTGCAAATAGAGAACAATTAAATGACATAAGACATGAGATGATATTATATAAAGAGAAGAACAATTGTAATTAGTGTTAGTTCATAACTGTTGATAACTGTTTATTAAGTGAATGAGTTGAATATCGAAATGAAACTAACTTTTCTTATAGTAATTTTGGTGATTATATCTTTGACCGAATCGGCCGGTAATTTAATAGATCTAATAATGAAAACAGTATATAATTGTAAATATAATTTGTTTGATTTTTAGCTAAAAATAAAAAGAAACTAAAACAAATTGAAAAAGGAGCAAAGTCAAAAAGTACTATTCAAAATAAATCCCGTTTTGGCGGCGATATGTTAGGAGTAGCTCCACCACAGAAAGTTAAATAAAGTTATATGCTCTTTTAATCATCTAATCCTTTAATCCTTTATTTAAGGGGGCTATGAGAAAAGCTGCAGTCGGCTCTCAGACTCGTTGGCCCGATGGAGTTGTCACTTATGCATTCGCTGCTAAAACTTTTAATGGTAATTCAAATTTAAACATTCGTTAATATATTCAAATTATTTCAATTGTCAATTCATTAATGATTTAATTGAATTTGTAATAAATGTTAGCTTTCGAAATTGAAGACATTGAAACGGCGATGAAGGTATAGAATGGGGATGGATTACCAGATCAACATTTATAGAAAATGTTTTAAAACAAATGTTTACACCGTTTTAAATCTTTTATTATCTATATCTAAAACAAAATATAACAATTGGCTCCTTATGTTTAAAGGCTATCTACCCTTTTCTATTTTTAATCAATTAGAAAATGGTGTCTGTGTGTTGCCAACAATACTTTTTAAACTAATGATGAGCAAATCAGGCTCAGGCTCAGGCTCCAGACTCCAGGCTCAAGCTCAGGCTCAAACTAATGACATAAAACTGTAATAATATATTACAGGCTCAGGCTCAGGCTCAAGCTCAGGCTCGAGGCTCGAGGCTCAGAATCAGGCTCATGGTATTCGAGCCTATGCTCATCATTATTTTAAACAATACCCAATATATTAGAAATTAAAACTTAAAATTTTCAAAATAATTTTCAAAAAATTTCTTTAATAATTCTTTTAACAATGGCTTAGAGTTAAAGGGATTTAAATTTTGAAATTATAATTAACTCTACGGGTTTGAGCTTAAGGGATATATTAAATAATGGGTTAAATAATTTATTATAAATTGAGAATTTTTTGGTTAAAAACTTATGTGAAAACACATTTTCAATAATATTTGGACCGTTTGGGCGTATATTTGAGTTTTATATATTAGACAAAAAGTTTTAAAAAGTGTTTTAAAACATTACTCTAAAACAATTTTTAGACAAATGTTTTAAATGATTTTTGATTGTTTTGTTTGATAACATACAGGATATGACAGACGCCACCGGACAATGCATTAAATTTAAGAAAAGAACTAAAGAAAAAGATTACATCAAAATTATTAAAGGGGAAGGGTAAGCAATCAATGGCACTTTACTTTTTATTCAATTTAGATTAAGATTTAACAAAAAAGATAATCAGTTGATTTAATTTGTTTAGTTGTTATTCTTATGTGGGAAAAATTGGCGGATCTCAAGACCTATCTATTGGCATAGGATGTCATTATTTTGGAACAATAAAACATGAACTCATGCACGCGTTGGGCTTCTATCACGAGCACATGAGATCAGATAGAGATCATTATATAATCATAAAGAAGAAGAATATTCAAAGGGGAATGGAAAGCCAATTTGAAAAGCTTCCCACTTATTATAATCATTTGTATGAAGATTTCGATAAAGAATCAATTATGATCTACTCCAGTAAAACTTTTTCAAAGAATGGTCGAAACACAATGGAATCCAAGGATGGGGTCCCATTGACAGAACCTTATGATAAAGATGGTTTGACTCAATTAGATATTTCGAGCGTTAAGAAAATGTATAAATGCTCATAAAATACAATTGCAATAAATGTATTCGCTATTTTAAATAATAGTATAAAAAATATACATTAGTACAATTGATAATAATCACTTTCAACTACTGGATTTACCCATTAAAAGGCCTAAGGCCATTTGTTGACCTATATTGTTTAATAATAATTTTTTCAAATATTGTTTCTTATTAATGGTTATTGTTTTGCGTATTTAAAACTACTGAAAAAAATTTGGGATGAGATCGAGAATTTGGGATGAGATCGAAAGTTTGGCTTTATGTCGAAGTTCCCACGCAATGTTGAGTCTGTGCTAGCATTCACTTATAAAGAGACTTACTTTTCTATTAATGAGATATTACTATTCTTGTCTCGCGCTCACTATCATTGCTCACTATTACTCATACTAAGAGTTAATTAAAATGATAAATAGGAAATCGTAGTACAGCATGTTCCAGAAGTTGGTTAAGTATTGTTGCAGTGCATTATTGAGTGCGAGCGAATTGACTTAATTGAAAAATAAAGCCAATTTTGGGTTCTATTTTGTTTGCTGTTCTAAACATTGAATATTTATTGCTAAAAATTTATTTGAGTTATTGATTAGTAAAATAAGTGGTAATTAGACAGATATGTGCCCTAACAATAATAATAGATAATTGTCCTTTTAGTATTGAAGAACACATAATAAATTTAGCAAGCGAAAAATGCGATCACTTATGCGTTTAGTCTCATAAGTTTAGTCATAACCCCGAAAATGCTTACATAATATTTTACAGATATTTTGGATAATTAATACTTTATTAACATTTTAATTCTTATTTCCTCATATTTTTTTGTAATTCATTTTGTATTTTGTATTATAGAGTTTGCTATTATAAGTATTCATTACTTGATGTATTCATTAAACATTAGAATTATAATCCGAAAAGTTTGTCTCCAATTTTTAATTAAAAATACATTCAATTTCAATATAAAATCTTAACTAAAATATACGAAAATTCCATACAAAATCATGCACTGCAACAATACTTAACCACTTCTGGAACATACTGTACTGTATTTGTTTAGTTTTAATGTAAATTTTCTAACAAATATTGAAGTGATTGTTGAGCGCATACATATTGAATGAACCTAAACGCGCGTTTGAATTACCCTTTCTTTACAACAATAATTATTATGCATTTAGTTATTTAATAAACATTGAAAACATTTAAAAAGATTTATAACTGAAAAAAGATTTGCATAAAGAATAGTTTAGATCGCAATTAAATCACAAGTATTGAAGACAATTATCAAAATAAAATTCTGTAAAAAGACATATTCTGTAAAGAATAAGATAGAAAATGAGCGGACGATTGGCTCCATTTGTGAATATCATTAGAGAAGATAATAATCCACAAATTATTCAATCGATGAGAGAGTTCGCAAACATTGAGCTCAAGCACTGCATCAAAGTTCACGTCATCTCAAATACGGCCCAACCGTTCAGTGAAGATCTCGTAAGAGATGTCTGCTTACGATTGGGTATTATATCACTCGACCGAAGAGAACCCGACGCCGCTATTGTTGGGATGAATAGCGCAGAAGATCGCAGACATAACGCTGTTTGGTATGGAATAGCATATGACAGGACCGAAAATGGATTTCTCTTCACTTCAAGAGTTATAACTAAGGATTCTTTTTTGTTTCCCCTTAACTGTCGGGCACTGCAAGTGAGCGGAAATACTTTCACTCCATTGCAGTCACAAATGGTTGACTTTAAGCATAGAGTCCTAATTGTGACACATGGAGGATGGCTTCTTGTTTTTCCAAATGTAAGCCAAACCGGAACTCATGGACAGTGTTATGTCATTCTAGAAAATGAATATTTAATATTTGTCACGCCTTCAGATAATGTCTTGTTTAGACGTATTTATAACTCTAAACGAGTGGATAATCAGGAACTGTTTCTAAAGCAAAATCTATTACAACACACCCCTGATGGTCTTTGCGAAGGAATGTTCATTCATCGCGCGTGTTGTCAAAGAGACACCGCTGGAGACGGAACTTATGTGGTGACCGGACATCAAAATTCAATCGTTAACTTGACTCACATTCAAATGTTGACTAGTTATTGGTGCGCAACAGAGACAACCGACAGGTCCTGATTATCAGCAATTAATGCAAGATTTGAATCTCGGAGATGAGCCCGTCGAGGGAGCTGTTGGGGGAGCTGTTGGGGGACAGGCGGTGGATCACAGATATCGAGGTCAGCAACAACAATATGGAAGATTTGGTAGTGAAGGTAGAGGTGGACCTGATATTCGAGGTAGTGGTGGACTTCATACTCGAGGTAGAGTTGCATAAAAGGTTTTGGCAATGAAGGTTTTATCAACAGAAAAATTAAATTTGCTTTAAATTATCTCTGATTTTATATTGAATTAATAATTTTTAATATTGTTTTACATTTAAATTAAGAAAATAATAAAAAGATTACAATAACTTCGAAGTTACGAAACTATAGTTTATAACTTATCTAATATAAGCAGTGATAGGAACGTCGGCGCTCGCGCGCGGAGAAATTATCTAATATTATAGGTTGAACTTTGAATATCGATTGATTTTGTATGAATATTGGTATTTACGTAATTTTAATTTGATAATTGTTAGCAATAAAAGGTTGATATGACTCCATTTTTATATTATTTATAGTTTTAAAATATATAAATTGAGAGAGACATTAAATCTGAAAGTACTTTAAAATTTGCAATGTTATGCTTACAAAGAAAGCTTAATAATAAAATTATAGTCTCTTTTTTATAATCACTTATTTATAATGAGATACTTTGAGTAAATTATATGATTCATCCTATCATTTCAATTAAAATAAAGTTTCAACTTAAGAGATTGTATTTTTTAATTGTAAGTTTAATTACTTAAAATATAGTTACTTTGTCAGTATTTTAATACAATATTCTAGAATCTGACGCTCGGCGCTAATCCTTTATCTTTAATGTTATTTGGATTTTAAAATAATTAAATATTTTTAAATTAAAAAAACTCTATTGCTAGTGTCTATCAAAAATCCCTGCGAGCCTGAAGCTCGGGCTTCGCTTCGAATAAACTCGAGCTTATGCACCTATAATAATCTGTTCCACTCTTAATGTTGAGCAGAAAGTCCTGCAAATTGTTAAAGCACTGCTTCCAGACTGCGCTCTAAGTATTTGCGAGTATTCGCCAAACCCTTGATTAGAGACGGAATCATTCCATAGCATTTCCCACCCGAGCCACTGATTCTCGGGTTCACTCGAATGCATTGATATTTTGAGCAGTTCTTCTATCTTTGTGACCGACGTAGGGATCCCTTCGTGTGCGCAGAGTATGGAGTCGTTGATGATCCCATAGATCGGCAATAAGTGCAATACTTTGTTGAGCGCTTCCCATACTGCGATCAGAGCCGTCAATCGGCCAAAATGGCTGTACAGTATATTATCGAAAAAGTATTAAATGCTGTCATTAGTACTATTTCTATGTAAACATGTTTTTATTACAGTTTGTGTTACTCTTTAGAAAATAAATTTGATGGACACTAATATAATCTTTAGTATAAATCCAATCATTAATCCCTGTTCTTCTATTTTGAGGGCCCGCCCGAGCCCGACCGCCCCGATTGGCACCTCTACTGTGGTCTACACTTAGGGCCCAACTTATCACTACATTCTCATAAAATGTGAATTGTTGTTGAACTGGTCTTAACTCATGATTACCTCTAAGAGCCAACAGTTTGTTGGCAAATAAGTACAGAATGCATTCTCTCCTCTGTCCACATAATTGCATACAAATAGATAGTTGGCTGACAAGTAGGACATACGTCGGACCCGTTATGCAAAGCATGCGGTCGTGAATTTGCCTCAATATCTGTCAACACAACCTTATTATTAGTCGTTTGTTATAACTTATAATACAAAATGATTGCTAAATAACTTATTATTAATAGAAATTAGTTTGAGATAAAGTTTCAATTAAATGTTTTCACAAATAAGATCTTTTGTGATAAACTCAAAAATAATTATTTAATTGAATTTATTTTTATAGATAATTATAATTAAAAGTTTTATATAATTAAAGGGTTTTTCGTACAAAAAATGAGATTAAAAAACTAAAAGAAAACATTTAATGAGAATTATTTGATAAATAATAAATAATTGAAAATAAGTTAATTCTAATATCGTTTAAGAATTGCTAAAAATTGTTGTAAAAAAAGCTGAAAAAAATGTTTTGAATCGACAAACGATAAATTGAATAGTTTTTTGAAACCATTGAAACCACTTATTTAATATGAAAGGCTTGTCTTTCAGGATCACAACTCATTGCGATCTCATTTTCCCGAATGTGACCAACGATTTGGTCTTCGATTAGTTTATAATAAAATTTTCGTCTTTGACGACAATCAAAACCACATTTATTTGATTTGCATTTAGTGTTACGACAAGTGAAGAAACATCCGTTGCATTCGGTGTCCAAACAGTCGCACAAATCGAGACCACTTTCCAAATGAAATCCTTTGCAATCAAATATCTCTTTAATTGATTTGTTATTATTCTTTAAATTATTCTTAATTTTTTGGTAATTTTTCTTTTTTCGTTCCTCTCTTTGACTCCGAATTGGATCGAAATTTGCCATAAATTTGTTTTGCGTTTCATTCTTTGAATTCTTTGAATTCTTTCGAATTCGTCTCAATTGTCGCGAATATTCCATAAATTGTTTATATTAATTGTTATTATAATTAATGTCAAAATGAATGACTAAATCCTTTCAATCTTGTTATTAGTCTATACAGTACAGCGCCGGTAGACTAGAGTCTGGTCACTGACTATTAAATATTTTGTTTATCAATATTTTTGATGAACAGCTCTTCACTAATAACGTTATAATAAAGAGGATTGAGTGCCACTCCCTGTGTTAGTGTCTGTTACGCGACGATACCCCTCCCCTACTTAGAGACATGCATCTTTCATCCCTGCGTTAGCAGAGGTAGTGCTGACTCTAATTCTCTGATTCTAAGACTTCTGATAGTTGTGTCGCAAATAGATTTTGTGATAGAAGTGTTCAAATTGACCAAAACTACTAATTAGTTAAACATGACTTCAAAAGCGGATCAAAAGCTTTCTCAACAACGATTTTCGGTCCGATTCTCACCTCTAACACGCAGTAATACAGAAGTCGGCTTTTACAACACATACAATACACGTATATTTTCTACTTCGAGAGCCAATAGTTGATCTTAAATCTAAAACTGTTAGTCAAATGTATGCGGAATTGCACCGAAAACCAGTAGATTGCAATGACGACAGAAATTGCAATTAATTTGTGAATCTATACGTTGATAGAAAAGAAGAAAAAGACAAGTTTTATTACTCCGGATAAGTTATTTTGTCTATAAATGGTTACATTTGAAAAGTATTAAGTGAAATGTTTTCAATTTGAAATCATATTAATAATTAATATTTGAATTGAAGCTCATTTGGTTTCAAGTTAAATAAGACCCTTATCCTTATCTGTTTCTATAAATAGTTGTGATATTTAGTGCCACACTATTCACACTTTTGATAGAATATAAGAATATATAGAACTTATAGAATATTATTCTAAGAAGACATTCTTATAAAGAATTATCCACTGATATCCTAAGAAGATATTCTTAGAAATTCTTATATTATATAATATAAGAATTTCTAAGAATATCTTCATTAATG
>JAQGAN010000048.1:0-17736 GCA_034697745.1 Nothrus palustris
GCGATAGAGCAGTCGGGGGTCACACTCTGTCACAACTCTGCTCTGTTTGATTACATAACATATTATGAGATTAAATATAAGCAAATAAAATAATTATAATATTAATATTAATTATTTGTTAAACTAATTTAAAGTTGTTTAGATTCATATGAGATCAATATCGATATGGGTTTTATTTTTTTAAACCGCAAAAGTTAATAACTATTTAAAACTAAATGCATTTGTAATTAAATTCCTTCTAAAGAATTAATTGATTACTACAGTCGAACCCGTTTATAACGAACTCGGATATAACGAATCATATTATATGTACCAATTCCTTAGATTTCATTAAAAAGTGGATATATAACGAATCCCGGTTATAACCTATTCGTTATAAACGGGTTCGACTGTACTATATTTGAAAAGTAAAACATTTGAATAACTCTTTGGGAAAAACAAATTAAAAACTTTATGCAAGAAAAGCCACTTAGAATTGCTTAGAATTACATAAATTGGAGAATAAGTAGAAAATGATTGCATTTCTAGACAATTATCTCATTGCTTAATCATCAGTATTTGGTGTTGTTTTCAAACAAATAGAAGACAGCAATTGGTGTTTGGTTATGGTGTGTGACTCTTAGCCACACAAAATAGACAGTATATCCATCTTTATGGCATCGCGTGATTGTCCAGAAGACACGCTAAGCAGGTCTTACTGTAATTTTTGCATAACCCAAATGATAGCATTCAGAGTGAGATAGCAGTTGAATATCTCAAAAGAGAGACACTAAAAATACAATCTTTATGGCTGTCTCCAAATAGCAAATTAATCAAATCTACTTTTCATAAGATTACTATTATTTCAGACTTTATATAAGTCTGTTATGAGTTTTCTTATAAAATTACATGACATCGGACTAAACATCAAACTCATCGTGAAAATAAACTTTCCTTAAAAGACGGCTCAAATTACTTAATTTATAGTTAGTTATAGAATGAATGTCTTAAACATAACAAAATTAAGTTTTGCCCAAAGAATATACACTGTATGTAAACTAGAATTGAATTTGAAAGCATTGACACTAAAAGTATGTTTTGCTGTACGAAAATCCTTGTTCAACATCCTCTCAAAGCCCAACTGAATCAGAATGAAAAACCATTTATAAACGATTGTAAGACATATTATATAAAGTAAGGAAGCATTAAAAGGACAAGTCGTTTGTCTTGTGTTTCCTCTTCTCCCTCAAGCTTTTATCTTCATTTTTGAGTCTAAGACTTGGGCTAATCGTGATATGGCATCAGAATTGCATTCAGAAATATTGAGTGAATGATATTTCATAAATACCTCTTCTTTTTTTAAAAGACTAGAATCTGTCGTGACATCAGTTACAATAGAAATGTCATCGAACGAAATCTCATATTTCATTGATTTTTTCAAGACTAGAGTTACCACATTTCAGTTTTCATCATTAGTTTTATTGGTAGAGATATTTCTAAAGATTATATCAAGAATTTTTCTTTCGAATATTCAGTAAATCAAATTATTAGAGACTAACTATTGGATTTGAAATAAGATTGTCATCTTTTGTCAGTTTAACTTCCATGCAGTTTAACATTAATTCAGATAATAATTGAGGAAATTCTAGTGACTTGTTTTTTATCTGTTAAATCATTTGTATTATAAAATGGATCAAACAAATAGTCATGTTATGTAACTTTTTGTTTCTTTGATTGCATCCCTCAGGAAATTAATCTAATTATGACTTAGAAAGTAGTCGAAGCAATATTTCAAAGTTAATGTGTTTATTGGCATTATTTGTCGATAATTTATAAATAGAAGTTCTAGTAATTCATTGAGAATATTTGAAAATTAAAACAATAAAAATAATCACAATTTTTAAGCTAATTATTAAAAATTAGGTTTCATTATAAAGACTTTTTTCATGCATTAACAAACAATCTACAGACACATCAAACCCACCTTAATATGTTCAGTATTTAATCAGAAGAGAAGGTTCTTTGACTTAATTATTGAGGAAATACTGGTTTAAATTATTTAATACTATTAAAATTTATTTTGAATTAATTAAAATATTTGCTCATTAAAGTGAACGCCAAAAAAAGTTGATTTAATAAATATAGTCTCTCTTATCAAACAACTTGAGTCCAAATAGTTTTTTTTTAATCTAACAATTTTTAAAAACTTGATATTTATAGCAATGTATTGAATAACACTTTGATAATTAATTTTATTTTTATTGAAATAATGAAGTTTTATTAGATAAATGGATTAGAAAGTGGTCTGTGAAAGGAAACTCTGTCTTCATTTATAAAGTGACAGAATTTGGTTTTGATATATTGTAAAATAGTCTGTCATATGTATTAACTATATGTTTGAGGGCGTTATGTTCTGGTCATTAATTCAGTTTAGGTCCCATTCCCGCACTCTATCAAAACAACAATAATTGTTAATGAAATGCTGTGCAACTCAAACATCCAAAATAGGAAATGAAAATCTAGATTGAAGTTTAACTAATATCTAAAAATAAATGAATTTACATTTTAGCTCAAATAAACAATAAGTTTTAATAACTAAGTGGAAAATATATTCCGCTCGACATAAGGGTAGACAAAATTGTTTCCTTTTCTACAAGTTTTGTTTAATCTTAGCAAACATTACAAACATAAGCAATGATTGATTTTGTAAAATTCATAAATCATTTTGCATTGAGAATTATAAATAAACAAAAATCATTTTGATTAATGGACTGGAGTTTAACAGTTAGGTTACATTAGAACATAATTGATAACATACACAGTCGAAAAAAGTTGACGAAAATACAACAATTGATTATATCAATTGTTTCCAGTATTTGCTTGCAATGGTTTATCTCACTATATATACAGATAGATATATTTAATCAATTTATTACTTATGTTACGCACTTGAAAAATACTATGAAAACCATTTAACATATTCTTGTTTTTCAGCTGTCAATAGGAATTTAGGGGATAACAAATGAAAAAACACCAACTTCTATGTCTAGATTGTTATTCGGACCCAGTTATGTGCTTAACTATATTATTAATCAACAAATGAATGCTCTTTCCAGACATCATAAGTAAGATATATTATTGCCTTTTTGTAATTTTGTTAATTTGAGCACAAGTTTGAGAATATTTGACTGACAATTAATTGAAATTAATTGGGAGAATAGTTTCATAGTTTCTGAATTGTTTCTAATTTGAAGTTCTGCTAAATATTTATATATTTAATAGAGAGCTCGACTGACAAACAAATCTGGAAAACACACTTAACATGAATTTAATACAGTTTAACTCAACAAAACTAGCCGTTGGCGCAGATATTCAATAGAATAACAATAATAGAGATAGTCTGCAAATATTTATTAAACTGGAAAACATATGTCATAGAAAAGAAATTCGCCCAACAATTCAATTGTATTTTCTATTCGACTTATTTATATTTGTGTTTAAATGTATATCAATTTTATGGAAGTTTTCAACGGTTTTAACAATAGACTTAAGTCACTCTTTTGATTGTGTTTGGGATGGAATCGTTCGGAATAATAGGTTTAAATTGATTTTTTATATTAAAATCATAACAAATAAGTTAACAAAAAGTTGTTATAATTTGAGAACTATTTATTCATTGAGAATATTTAGCTAATTAAAAATATTTGTATTGAATTATTATTTGAATAGTATTGAAATTTGGAAAAATAGAATAAATATTAAGCTTTGAGGCATTAAATTGAAAGAATTATCTGGTGAATGGAGTGGACTAATTGAGTAGCTTTGGGGCAATTATAGTCAACAGCTTCTGAATAGATTCTAGAAAGTGCTGCCAATGCAAACCATTCAAACTATCATATGATGCAAATGATAGCTTCAATGGTACCCAACAATAACTGGTTAATTTTCGGCTCAATCAGTTCATTAGCCTCGAAGTAAATGGATTTACAATAACTTATATGTTCTGAAACTAACAGTAAATTTTAACACTAGAATAAAGTTCAGAATTTTATGACTTACACGATTTTGAAGTGAACTTCACTTCATAAAAATGTATCGTAAATTCATATTTTAGGTCTTATACTGTTATAAGGAAATGAAGATTAGCAATACTTTTCATATTGAAAGCTTTCCTAAAATTATTGAACAAATTTATGGTTTAATTTATAGTTTAATTTGTAATTTAGGAATTTTTCGATCAAATGTGAGCTCAAAAGAAATGCTTAATTTTGGGTTTAAATATTTTCAAAACTATTTGATAGATCAATGAAAGACAGTTTGCATAATATAGAAATTCTTGTGAATATTTTTAATGAACACAAAAAAAGGAAAACGTCAATCATTCTTCAAACTTAAATCAAATCATGGCGTTTCATAAACTTCATTACTTAAGACAATTGCATAATTTAAACCTTTGAGAATCTGTTCTTATACTTCAAAATAGGCATAACTTTATGTCAAAACATGAATATTAAATAAAACATTTTTTTATACAAAGGCAGAAAACTTTTGAGATATTAAAAATTTCTCCAATAGTTTAATTTGTCATGAAATACATCACATTTCAATCAAATAATTTGAATAAAAAGCTATAGCGCGCTATTATTAAAATATTATAGAAAGAGACCGATAAATTGTAATGCTTTGTGACTTAGTTTTGAATTGTCAAACATAGTTGTATACTTCAAACTAAACAACAACACAATATATAAAATTGAATTGAATCCAATCCAAAACTATTGCCTAAATTTTACTAAAAGCAGACATTTGACGGCATGTCAATTGTCGACAGCTTGTGAAGAATGCAATCATATGAAGAAGAAGAACCAGAACCTAAAGATGTATAGAAATAAAATTGTCAAAGAATACTGAGTTGAGAATAAAGCCAACAAACATTGAGTGGAGAAAAATATTTCGATGGCAACTACTTGTCTAAAGAGACCTCAGGCTCGTATTCAAACACAATGACTATTTGTATTTTGTTAGACTCTTTCAAAGTGAACATATGGACAAATTTGAAACCTGTATACAAGAGGTAGAAGAGAAAAAAGTGCTCTTTATAAGTACTAGACTTAAGTGTTGTATTGTGGCTGATTTTGCTAATTGCTATATTAAAATAGTTTACTGTTTGGTATAATATTCTTCTTCAAAGCTTTAATCTTCTAATACCGTTGAAGAGCTAAAATATCCCTTTAAAGAAAATCTGAGAGTTCTGTTGTTCGCCTTCCTTAGACGTTCATTGATTCATAAAAGAGACGCATTCTTAAGATCTAGAGATGCTTTTAACGACAGATGCAACACAAGGCTGCGAACCCGACGAGCCTCCCATTGGATTTTCACAGTTTACTACTATCGACCCTCTCATAGTTCTCTGACAAAGTCAGTCCTCATCCCCTCTTAGATTTGACAAAATTTTTGCCCAAAAAATAATTTAAACCTCTTTTCCGGCGCAATATTGTCGTAAACCAGTCGATCATAATTAATGTGCAAATTGTAAGGTAAGAGCCGACCAAACTTGAAATAACAAAAGTCTTTGTGTTTTAGACACTGAGTCTTGAGAAGAAATTGTTCGCTTCATTGCGATCGGGAATGAAAAGTAAACAGAAAAAGAAATTTGAATATTTTCCTCTTTATTGAGCCCTCAAACCAAAACTGCAAACTAGAATGAAAATTGTAATTCTTGCTTTCCTTCATATTCTGAGACATTTCTATGGATTGTTTACTACTCACTCGATTTACTTAAGGAGATAAAGAGACTATTAGGCGGAGCTCATAATTAAGACTTCATTTATTATATTTTGTTAATGTTTAACATCTGAAAGAGTGTATGGCTGTGTTGTCTCATTTTCATATAACTTAGAAGCCGGAACTATCTCTTAAAATAAGATTTAATGATAATCAGATTCAAAGGAAAGATTGCAAATAAAACAAATAGTTTCTTCTGTAAAAGAATACACAATCTATTACTTGTAGAATAAGTTTAAGAATAAATCAATTATTTAAATTCATAACAAACAAAAAACAATTACTTTTCAATCAGTAAAGTTTACGACATAATCAATTCATAAAATAATTCTTTCATAAAATAGACATTTAGTGATTTAATTGAAATTCCTTTTATTATTATTATTATTTGGTGTATATATCCATCAAAATTAAAGTGATAAAAATCGGACAATCATTTTGTTAGAGCTTATATGCCTTAAACATTTGATTCATATAAGTATTTGAGCCAAAAATGGATGGCAGGACCTCCTGAAAAGGTACTTGTATTGAAGAAGAGGGGTTAGCTTTATGTCGACCTTATGCACCTTTTATGCGAAAACGGGAGAGAAAGTGCCATAGAGTACAAGTAAATGGTGAGGAAATGTCTCTATTTGAAACGTCTCTCTCTCTCTTTTAACAATGCTTTCAATGTAATATCCTCTACATTGTTATAATGCCTATCAATAAGCCTCCAGCAGTTTTTATGTGCCACTACTTTCTTAGCACAGAATAACAATATATAGTGTGAGTGCGCTGGACTCAAAAAATTTAGCATTTAATGAATATAATGTATGGCACATAAAATAAAATTATGCATCTCTTTCGTTGAATGACAATAACAGTGGCGTTGACTTATTTAAGTAAAGAAGAAAATTGCATAAATAGCTTAATAATACAATTCAGTTATAAAAAAATATTTGTGTAGCAAAAAAAAAGTTTTTTTTAACTCAAAACCAATTTTAATTCATTGAACCGAATAAAGAAAGAGTCGTTAATAAAATTTTATGCAAATAATTCAATATTCATTAAAATCTATTTAAATCAAATGAATGAGTGGTCATTACAATAATAATATAGATTTTTACGCGTCTGTACTTTAGGGGCAATAAACGTAATCTTTGTAATTGTATTGTGAATGTAAACCCATTCTTAAATAAAGCTACCATTGAGAAAGACATTTGTTGGTAGCTCTGACAGACACAAAGGAAGGCCAACATAATTCCGGGAGACATTCGATGAACTATAGCCTTACAATTGTGTGCCATTGATTGTATCTAAATAGGCGTTCAGTCGTATTCATAAAAACTTTACTCTTATTTTCTTATAAGTTTTGAATAGTTATTTTGTTGCACTGTTTTTATGATAGACAGTAACTGTACTGAACTTCAAATTAAATAGATATGCACTGTATTCACAATAATCTCAATATATGGAGGCATACATTGGAAGCTGAGGGGGACTTTACATGCCCACCAACTGGCGAAATGTCATTATTCTTTTCTATTATTTATTATTATTCGCATTTCCTATCGATGTGTTCGACACACTTCTCGCCTAACGTTTTGATAATATTTGTACTGAAAAATCAATAACTGATTCTTTAGTAAGAATTTAAGAATTATAGTTGAAATAGAAATTATAAATTTATTTTTTTATACTGAAATTGAAGACAAATTCCAAAAGTATATTTTAAATTAGTATTTCTTTTAACTTTAGGATCAAATTTCGGTGAATTAGGAAATGAACTTCTTGTGTCTGTTACGAATGAATAAGTACTGTATCCGAGACCTGCTGTTTCACCTGGAGATCACTTTCCAGGTGATCGTCGAAAGTACTGCGACGAGGGGTAGTGTAGGGAGAGGTGGAGGGGAGGGCTACCAGAGGGGAGAGTAAGACAATATGAGACATATATAATCATATATCAAATCGAGATCTGAACAAAAATTGTTTTTCAAAAAAAGTGCAAAAACCCGATAGAATGCAATTTGTTGGCAATGACTTGTGTTTAGGGTTCGTGACAAGTAATCGTATTTTGTGTTCTTAAGAAGGGATAAATACATTCTTTTGAATACTTTTAAGACACTGATGAACAAGACATATGTGCAGCGAATGGTAGTTGTAATGAAGGAATAAATGTTAGCTCTGAATGAGAATCAAATTTAAATGCAAATTAATTTTTCACTGTATTAGTACTTGGAATGAATGTATAGTTTTAGAGCCAATGAATGCCATTAACATAATAGAAGAAAAACTAGTATAACTTGTAACTTTTATATGATATTAAGTTACTTAAAAATAAGTTATGGTTTCATATTTTACTATAAAATATGTGTTTAAAATGGAAATAACTTTTATTCAGCGAAAAAAATGTTCAAAGATTTGATATACTCTTGAGTCGAAACTTTTTGGTTTTTCAAATGAAATTCAAATATAAGAGTAAATTATCATTGAAAAAGGGAAGAGAGACTTCTTCTTTCATATGCATATTTGATTCTACTCTTCATTCTATATCTCGTTACAAATAATAGCAATGCAAAAGTTTTCTTAACGAGCTTTGGGAAACGTAGACTATCTTTAAAGATTATGCGATACAATAATATTCAAAAAGTAAAAACTACTTTTTGACTGAAAAAAATTATAATACTTGTCATTATTTTGTCTATTCGTCAGCTAAGGATTCGCTGCTTTGCTTTCGATGATTATATACCGGTCTTTTCTATTAGTGAAAACCATTTTAAAGTTTTTTTCCTTCCAGTTTTAGTGTACAATAAACTGCAAGTTGAGCTACTTCTTGGTTACCTCCCGTTCTATACTATCCTCTACTTTACTCTCAATATTGATTTGCATTTAATTAGTTGTATTCAAAGATTCGCCTCTTTATAGAGATTCTAGTTTTGCATTTCACTCGTTCTCTAACCATCTCTAACCATCTCAAGCATTCCTGTTTGATAGTCAGCAAAAGGCAAACGAACCATAGAGTTAGAGTTACAAATATTTCATTATTATTACCCTTGAATACAGAAAATAAATTCTAATAACCATTTTTTGTACCGCTGTTTTACTATTTTAAAATCTCGCATATATTTTAATAATTATTGGATTCTTTGTAAGTGAAACACAAAGGAATACATTTGTTATAATGGAGTTCGCGATAAAACCACATTTGACGCTCGTTATAGTTGCATAAAATATTTTTAATAGTAAAAAAGAAGAAAAAATGCATTAAATTTATTACCAACTTTGAAACATGGGATACATTTTGTATTGTTAATTATCATTTATCAAATAAACGATTAGTTAAGGGCTTAAAAGTTATGTGGTTTGATTCATTTATTCTTAGAATACCTCAAACTCTAACACTTAGAAATTACTTTTTATTGATTAATCCAAGTTGTTATTAACAAAAGTTAAAATATGTCTTATAAAGTGCTCAACAGAGCTCACAAAAAAATGATATGCATGTTATGGGCATAAAAAGCTGTTATGCTCTACAGTAAATAACCTCCTGTTGTGGAGCCAACCAAAACTTGACTGATTGAACATTTCTGCAGATGCGAGAAATGCGAACAAACCATTCAATAGAAATCATCAAATGCTGAAGTGAAAAGAATGTAACCATAGATGAAAAGAACTGCGCGAAGATCGCTCTCTCCCTCGTCAGTTCTCTCTCTCCCACTATTCTATTCAATATATCTCTCACTAGAGAAGCACTATTAGTGACTGACTTATAACGAGATGTATTAAGGCATTCATGCATAACAATTACTTGGGATTGAGACCCAAATACTTAAGCACTCCATATCTACCATTGGTTAAGGCGAATAAATAAAATTAAAAAAATTTGAGCCCATCTTTCATTTGAGTGTCAAATACTTTTTTTATATTACTTATGATTGTTTTTAATGGAAGTCTTATTCCTTCAACTTATTTGTCTTTTGAGAATTAACTTAATTGAAATTTTTTGCTGCATTAAGTATTTTATTCGGTAGAATACAATAGAACGATATGGTATGGTTTGTATGGTATGGTTTGTATGGTATGGTTTGTATAGTATGGTTTGTATAGTATGGTTAACCGAGACGGAGGATGTAGTATATGAAGTACTGATTGTGGACGTGAGGGAATTATCTTAAAATAGGTAACCGATGAATAGACAAAGGCATAATTTGGGTGGAGTACTGACTGCCTGAGAGCTGATTGCAATTTGAACGCAAGCAGGATCTCTACATTTAAATTGAAAAAAGTAAAAACTACACCACAACTCAAGTGTGGAGATTTCACTTTTGAATGTGTATTCAGTCATAAACGCTATTTCCCTTTTGGATAAGATTTTTGAGGTTTATAGTGTGGTCTCAAGCCATGAACCATTTGGAGCCATTTTTTGGCATACTTTATACTCAAGTAATCATTATTATGACTGAAAAAAGTTTGAGTGACTTTCATTCGCTCGTATCTAAAGTAGTCCGTAAATGACTTGCTCTTAATTTTAGTATTTTTAAGTTTGTTATCCTTCTTAAAAATACTAAAATTAAGAGCAAGTAATTTACGGACTACTTTAGATATGAGCGAATGAAAGTCACTGAAGTTTGTTATCCTTGAAAATGGAGCAAATGCTGTAAATGCTGCAAAAGCTGCAAATCCTGCCTTTAATGTCATTGGGTAAATAAAACAAAAGCATTTTCATCGTTTTTCTCAACTCGAAATGAGAGCTTCATTTTTTTGTTTATCAAGAAAAGAGATTATAGTTTTTTTACTCTAAAAACTTTGAGTACAAAACAATTGTTAAAAGAAATTATTTTTGGTCCACAAAAAATAACGAGACTCTCGTTTGTAACGAGTCCTATTTTTCCAATAAAAACTTTTGAAATAGAGAAAACCCTCAAATTTTGAAAGATAAATAGCTATAATTTAGTTGGAATCCACTTCCGAAAAAACGCTTCAATACTATTCTCTGCCACTAAACAACAACAACCAAAGTCTCAAAATGTGTGTATATTTGTATGAAAAGAAAGCAAAAAAGTTAAAGATAAAAAATGTTTGAAAATTTTTGAGCTGATAATTTTCCACACATGAGATGAAATTGAGAACAGATGCGAATCGCTTTTAGCACACAAAACAAGCTCAAAGTAATCAGACAACTAAGTTATAGTTTAAGGCTATGTTTAACTCTAACAGTTATAGCCGAGACTTATACTCTAATATTATAAAATTCTATGTTATAATTTTTCATTTTCACAATTTCTAACTACACAAAGTAGACACTGAGTTAGCTTTATTTGCATTCAAATAAAGGTTGAGTTAAGATCCTATAAGTTAGCAAAACCCCGAAATTAATATTTAAGTCAAGTAATAAAATTAATAACATAGAAATACTGTAATAGTGTAAAAGTTTAATAGTTATGGAATACATAAGTTATTGGCGTTATTATTCTTAAACCCATTATTACTAAACTCAAAAGTGTGTAAAATATTTTTCATCTTAAACAAAACATAAGTAAACTTTAAACACGTTATCCATATTATACATACATAAAATTATAGTCAATGAATTAAATTTAAATTTTAAAGATTGATTGCAAAAGATATTTAATATTAAAATTTTGTTTCAAACTTACAATGAAATGTGTGAATGGATAAAAATATATCTAAACCTAGATTTTTATTGCAAAAATGTGTCTAAAATACCAGACTTACGAAAAAAAGAAGGCATTTCTCAAGCCCTCATCAATACTCATAATTACTTTTACTGATTTTTAATGATAATTTTCAAGTGTCTGAACACAAGTTAATGATCTGGAATCCAAAGTTAGTAAAAATAATCGAGACATAAATTATAGAACTTATAACTGGGTTATCAGATTTATGAGATTGCAATAGCTTTAAAAGATTGCAATTGAAAATAGATGGAGAGATAGCTCAAGAATAAGAGGGGAGAGAGAGAGAGAGAGAGAGAGACCAGAAGGTAAGCGAGCTATAATGCAGTGCTTAATATAGTAAAAACCAATAATTTTAATGGCCTGAGGAGTAAATTTCGCTTATAAACTTGGTAGCAATTGATGTGCTATTTTTCAGTTTTCTGACCAAATGATAGAACAGTTTATTAAAGTTAATATCGCCGACGATCTTATAACTGCCCAAAGTTGTGGTTATAAAATTGGTTTGAGCTCTAAAAGTAGTCTTGTTAGAGAAGCTAAATATTCATGCATTTTCTTCTTTTACATATAAAACATTATAAGTATTATTTATTTTATTCTTCAACCGAAAAAGTCATAAAACTATCAAAATATACGTCACGCAACTGTCTGGATGGGAATGAGTGAAAGCGGTTGGGATGAGGACTATGTATTTGGCTGTTTCAATGGCACCATTAAAATACCAATTTTCGCTTTCAAACCGGTAGTTGGGAAAAAATATATTATATTATATGAACTTATATATAGATTGGATCTAAAATTTACGGCATAATAAAATATTGATAAGTTATTATATTTTCTCCAAATAAATTGATTTCTAATTAATTTTAAAACAAAAAATAATCTTCATTTAATAACATCAATATTAAGTAGAATTTCAAATTAAAATATTTAGCATTAATCTAATCAAATGCTTTAAATTGGGAATATTTAACGATAAATTTTTTACTGATATACTAAAAAAGCGTATACTATTGAGTGTGAGTTCTTTTTCTTCTTCTATCAGTGATGGCCAAACAGTTGAATAGCTGTCGGGCATATTTGATGGAAATGCCAGCACACCTTTCTCAAAAAGCTTGTATTTTTCGAGCCCGTAAGCCCTTTCTTGTAGACTCGACTAAAAGCAGGTCTAACATAAACATTCGAAAGATATACAGTACTTCTTTTGCTGATTTCATGCTAACCAACAACAACTTATATGTGCGCGAGAGAGCTATTTTATTAGCTTAGCATTGGAGCTAGGTTAGCATTGAAGCTAGCTTAACATTCGAGGTGATTGCTTTTTTCCTCTTCAACCGATACACACAATTTGCAAAGTTATTCCAGTCTGGTTTTCGGGGGTAATCAAAACGCCGATCCTTTTGGCTAAAGAATTGACTGCTTTAGTTTACTTTATGATCCACGAGTATTACTATATATTACAATATTATGTGGAATTTAAATGCCAAATGACCGCAACTCAAAATATGTTGGCAAACAATATATTCCTTCTTTTCTTTATTTCTTTCACTTAAAGTTTATTGACTCCAATAGTTTTAGAGTTAAAACATGAGGTGGTCTTAGTCTTAGTCTTTAAATTTTTTTATTCAACTTTTCTAATAATTTTTTGCGAAACATCTTTTAACTATAAATTGATATGAATTGCAAAAATTGAAATAAGCCTTCACTTTTAGTTTCTTTTTTTGAAGCATTGCATTCAAAATGTTCTTATTATATAAGTTTGAATTATATATCATTTTAGTTGAAAGAAAAAATGTAAATAATATTTTGAATTAATGACAGCATTATTATCCACACAAAAAATGTTTGCTCAGTATATTATCTGTAACTTTAGAAGACGTGAACGCAATCATAAAGACAATTATGATTTCAATCGAAGCCAAAATAGTCAAAAACAAGTATTGGAACCACAAAACGATTACATGAAAATTGACATTTGCCTATCATATAAGAATTAGATGCGTGTCGATTATGAATCGTTACATTTGCAACAATGCATACAATAATAAGTGTAACATTATTGAGAGGGGAAGGCATGCAGTCATATAACAAGTAAATACTAACAGCTATTCAGCCCATCAACAATCGGACAGCAAGATTACAGGCGATAAGATAGATGGCCTAATACTAAATTATCTGATACCAGAACTAAAATTGTTGGTCCAAAATATATTTGAATAGTGAAAAATATATTAGTGACTCACACTCTTCATGTATTAACTTATGTAACAAATGTTGTTATGGTTCGAGGTTTGGATTTTAATCTCTCTCTGGGGTAACACTGATGACCAATTCTGATACCATTTAATGTGAAGTTTTGTAGCAGACTATGAACGCATGTGCCAGCAATTCATAACATGACAATACAGTTTTGATATTGGATTGGATTGTGTTTAGAAATAACTCAACAATAAATACAATGCAATAAAAAATTTTGTATAAGACATTATGAAGTTAGTAAAGTTTAGTATATCTTGTTCTGCACTTTAATATTTCTTTATTTATGAAATATAAACTATCCCCAGACATAACAGCTTCTCTTTATTAAGCTTCTGGTTTTTATATCTTTCTATTGAACTTCCTTTGTTTTGGTTATTACTACATATAATTCATCACTTTTAATATAGAGGAAAGTTTTATTGAATTAACTCGAGGTTTTGCAAATATCTAATGCTTTTTATAGTTTAGTTCAATTTGGAAAAAGATGTAATGTTTTCTTTTGCTAAATTACTTGAATTAATAATTTAGTCAAAAATACATTTTCTTTGCTAACAAAATCCTCAATGAATAAAAATGTATGAGAATTGTAACAATTGTAGAAATAATATTGATTTTGCACATAAAATACAGGCTTAGATTCTTGTAATTTATTTTACTTCTTATATGAGTTAAGTAATTATTTATTGGGAAGTCTTCTAAATTAATGTAATGCATGGCATCTATTAGAGAGAGTGAGAGAGAGAGAGAGAGAGAGGGGAGAGAGAGAGAGAGATCACGTATAGTTGAGTCGAAACTAACGAGCGAAAAGTGCGACAAACATTAGAAGAGAAATATATGATCAACGGATTATAAGGATTCCTATGGATTTAGGCTCACGTGTAGTAATCCTATGCAATATTTTATAATCAAATGCAAGTTATATGAAAAGATTTATTTAAACTTAGGAAATAAGAAGAATAAATGCAAGAATTATTTAATGAATGCAGTAAAGCAATAAATATTTGTATTCTATCATTGATAAGTCATTCATAATAAGCAAATTTTTGCTGCTTTACTGAATAAATTTAATTTGAAAATTACAGAACATATGCGTGGCATCAAAATTAATCAAATATTCGTTTTCTTTAACTAAATCTGAAGGAATTTAATTGTGTAATAATTAATATGAAAAATTAGCATATTATGAGTTAATCATTGCCTTTAAATGAACTTTAATTTTGAATAATTCACTATCTATTAAACTAAAAATAGAAATGAAGACTTGTAAACCAACGTTAGCCCGTGTGATGTTATACTTTGAGGGCATTTCACGTAAATGAAATTCATTGCAATTTTCAATTTAAATTCTATCAAAATAAATATGACTGAAAAAATAAAATTTATTTACTCGCACTCTCTTTGAGTGAGTTTCGCATATTTACAACTATTTGAAAAGAAGCGAAATAAATATGGCTCAAAGCTATGGCATATTTGTGCAAATATTCACTAAATTAAACTTTCAGAGCAATATTTTTATAACAAATGGAAAAAATAAGTCTTACAATAAGATAGAATTCATGGCTGAATTCAACTAAAAAATTCTAAAGAATTTATTCAAACATATAAATTCTGAAACACAATAATCAACAATATTTATAGCAAGAGATAGAGAAAAAGAAGTATAAATATATAGAGCATCTTAAATAAATCTGTGCTTATAATAATCATTTGGCACGCATTTTGCTTAATACGAGAGAAATATTTGTTATCATTTTTCTTAGCATTAAAAATGATACGTAAGTTAAAAGTTGAATATTTTTTGTGCGAAAACTAGTGAAAAGATACTATTTTTTGAGTTTGAAATTATTTCATATACAGAAGCTTTAAACTGATTCGTGATTTAAGAGAAAACATAAACTGGAATTCGAGAACAATCGGTCTGACTGTTTACCATTGAATTTTAGTTTTCACGATCATGACTTATCTTAAATCTTAGCATTTTTTCAGTAGGGCTTAATTTATGAATACGTTTTATTTTGAAAATATCAAAATTTATCAGATCTTAGAGAATAGGGTAATGGGATTAATACCATTTACTATAATTTAGTTTTTAAATATTAGTTTAAGTATTTTTTTTAATCTCAATGAATAACAGAAGCGCAAAAATAGATAACGCTTTAAACTTTGGTAAAAAGTTGCAACGTTATAGTTGATGATTCTCTGCTGAATATAATATTTTTAATAATGCGTTTGAGTGATACTAAACCAGATATAATCCTGTATTGTGAATGATATAGTGAGAAACCTGAAAATAACAAATCAGTGAAACCATTCGATTCATTGAATCCGGTGTCAAGAGCCCTACCATTGAATCGAGAGTTAGAATTACATGAAAAAAGTAGCGAAAATACCTTTTAACTCAAATGGAATCGCGCTATCAATTGATAATAATGACTGGTCTGAGTCTCAGATAGAAATTTAAGAAAAGCCCTCCAATGAGAGACACGTTAATCATCAACAGAAATAGAAAAATCGAAAATGGCTTCAAATCACTTTTACCACTGAAAAGAAGTATAATATCATATCAACTATAAAAAAAGTAGTCAACTATACAAAAAATCATTCAACAAAACAGGTTCGAGAGTTTTGTTAGCTTTCAAAAGCCAACTAAAACAGGGATACAAACGATGACAAATCTGACCCTTCAATAATCTTTTCAAAAAATCTCAGAAACAAAAATTATTTATATGTTTCCAACATATATTGCTTTATATGAATTTTAATTTTTTGGTCTTTACCACAAATATATCAAATTGTATGATAAATTGCATTTTAACCATTTCGATGACAGTATTCAAAACTTTCCAAAGAATCAAATGAGATGATAATGATATAAAAGCTTGAATTTATTGGTTTGTAAATTAAACTCAGAGTTGGTTCGAGTGATAAAAAATAGATTCACGAAAAGAAAACTCAAAGAAATGGTAAAAATAAAGTCAACAATTTTGAAGAGTCAAAAAAGAAATAAGAGATATGAATGAAAAGCTAATAAAATAGAAAAACTCATAAAAAGGTCTTTTGCTAAATATGATTGAGTTTTGATCCAATTGAAAGCTGAGTACGTGAACGGTTAACAACAAAACTGAAAAATGATAATTTTTGTATCACAAGAAAGTACACTATCAGAACAAAACGAATGCAATTGAATGCAATTCATAGGAATGATAAAATTGTGTCCCCCGTAGGCATTGGTTGCATTGGACTGTATATCAATTTTCGATTAGAGTTTTTCGCTTCAACTCTATTGTGGTTTTAAGGTTTTTGTGGTTCAAAAGAAATATATAAGAAAGAGAGACTTATAAAAAAAGAGAGATTCATAATCAGGATTCTACTAAAAAAATGTATTCGTGGTTTTCGATTGGTTTTTGATGGTTTAGTGCTTTTACTATTATTATTCAAAGCTTTCATGTAAAACATGCATCAAATTTCTGTGCTATCAGTGGTTTGTTGTAAAAAACGCAGAATAAATACAAATAAAAAATCAAAATGAGCTGCTTTTCTTTGCAAAGCCATTTTCAAAATAAGTCTCACTTTTTCTTTAAAAAGTCACATCTTCTCATCTCAAGTCAAACCATGGAATGGACATTAAGTTGACTTACAGACAAAGAATTGCAAAAATTTCAAAGAAACTCCTAATTATTTTTTAATAACTGTAATTTTAAAATTATTATTCATAATAATTGCACAGAAGTTTGATTAGTTCTATGTAATTAATTTGTCAAACATTAATACCTATACTTTAATCGCAGAGAAAAATTTACAAATGGTTTTTGAAAAAAAGTAAAATAAAATTTATGCCTAAGAGATGGGACAAAGCAATACTTTATACATTTTAAGATATAATTAACGAGTCTAAAGATGAAAAAATCCAAAATTATCAAAAGCGTTGAAAATTTAGTTTAACGAATACCATCAGCTTTTTAAAAATCTTTGAATAAATAAAAAGAAAATTATATTAATAAAAATAATATTTAGCTAAAAACTTCAAAGGGGAGGGAAA
>JAQGAN010000049.1:0-17676 GCA_034697745.1 Nothrus palustris
ATTAATGTTATTAAGAAGATAGCTATAGTATAGCTCTGTATAGCTCTATATGATATGTAATGTATTATTAGACAAATGAAAATATGTTACATATTTGGTAGATATCTCACAGACTAATAGAGCGGTCCTCGACCTGCGGCCGGCCATCACTTCTCAAAACCAACTTTGCATTCATTTAACACTAATATATATAATATATATCTCTATGTTTTGACGTCACTCAAAAGGGTTGAAGACTGAAAAAGTTTGATTGCATTGCTCTCAGCTCTTGAACAAACTTTTTTATCACAAGCAATTCATATGATATGTAATAACAAATGCCGCTAATGATAATGTATAACAAAGTTTTAAATGCGATACAATTTTGTGATATATTAAACGATTAATAATCTTAAATGCTTTCAATTCCGTATAAGATGTGTTTTATAGAGTTTGAATGCTCTTAACATAACATTATTTATCTTTTAAAATATTAGTATAAAATGAGTTTTTGTTGAAGCAAACAATGGGCACATTTTGGTTTAATATGTAGGACAATGAAAGTAGTGCTAAACTATTTAATACTGTATTTAATACAGACTTTTTATGCATGATTTTAACAGAAAGCAAGCATTTAATGCTTACACAATCTGAATCTAATTGCCTTTGAATTTGAATGTGAATCTAATTCCCTTTGAATTTGAATGTGAATTATAGGCCAACTTCTACTTGTGCTAAAGGATTAACTTCTGCTGTCGAACAACAAAATATAGCTAAAAGCAAAACTTCTACAACGCAGAGAAAGTCATCCTCTCCGACAGCAACAAGTGGTGGCTCTGTTGCGAGCGTTACCTGTGATGACGACGAGATATACGGCTTTACGAGCGCTAACTTTGGTTTGTTATATAACTATATTATAGATAAAATAGTTTCAAGTTCTTTAAATACAAGTTTTAACATTAAAAAAATTCTTAGATTTATGACTAATAGCTGCCTATTTTTATCTTTTGATTGCTTTTGATCGCAAAAATGTCTTCTCATCGACGACTTGTGGCAAATATGAAAAGCAGATTCTAGTAATAGTAATACTCGACGTGCGCTTAAATCAAGTTTACACATAGCGCCCAATGCGACCAATATAAGTGTCTATGAGTCAGACACTAACAAATCAGGTCGAGTGAGAAATGAGGATGAGAGTCATCTCAATGCTAACGTCGTTCACAGCAATATCGCTAACATATGCAAAGGTGTATCAAAAGACTCGCCCGAATGGCTCAAAGCTGACGGAGAGTTCTCTTTCTATCATCAACAAAATCAACACAGCTTTGATTCTCGTGATTCAATTGGTAGTAGACTTTATTACTACCAAAAACAGTACTTTCAAGACGGAGACATTCATTTAAGACATTCCTCAACACAACACTTATCATGGACTGAACCTCTCAATAGCGAACCCGACGATATCGATAGAATTTATGAGAATATGCGCGGACTCTCCACTGCAATCACAAACTCTCAGCAAAGGCAACACAATCAACGCAACATTTCCTCCAATAATTGTAGTAATAGTAGTAATAGTTATGTTAACAGTAATCTTAATAACACGAGTGAATCAGTTAGTAATAATCGTAAATTAACAAAAGATAGTGGGTATGAGTCCGCTTCCACATCCATCTCCAACTGGGCTGTAATGAATCCAAATGCCAACGCATTATCAAACAATTACTTTCATTCTCGTTCTGATTCGAACGCATCTTCTGTGTCAACCGGTGGAAGTTTGAGTCCCAGAACAGCTGCGGGTTCTGCCAAAAGGTAATTATGTCATTCTGTCAGACCATTATCTCAAGTTTGATAAATCGATGTTTGATTGACTCGAATTAATATATATTGTATATATATTACTCTCACATATTATATATATATGACTCTCACTTATATATTGTATTGTTAGTGCATATCATTATTCGGAGCCCTGGTCTACCGCCAAATCGACATCTAATTTGCCACTTCAGGTTCAGGTCTCTAATAATAGTGGAATACGTCGTTCGAGTTTAAGCAACACTTCAAACGCGTATTCGGAAGGCTTTGTCAACACCGGAAAGTCTGTATTACCCGCAAAATCAGTTCCGGGAAATTTGGATCGCGATTCAGATGAAAGCTTGCTTAGAAAAAGATCTCATAATCGAAATAATCCGACGCCATCTTCAGTTTATAGTCTTCTGGCATCGAAATCAGGTTTCGACTTTGCGCCTGTACTTAAACTTACGCGAAAATCTTGTGGCTCTAGTTTTAGCGAAAATCCATTCTTTACGAAATACAATGAACGCATTCTTTCAAAGGGATCCGATAGTAATAGTTGTCAATTATGGAAATCACGTGAAAAGAATTCAATTCAGACATGTAGTGAAGAAGAGAGGTATTCAATAGCTGATGATTCTCCTCCCCCAACACCTCCTGTACGCGATTCTAGTTTGGCCTCTAATCGAAAATTCAATTCGGAATCACAACAAAGTGACGCTCAAAGCCTATTAATAGCTGAGTCAATGACAAAAACTAATGAATCGACAATACCTGACACTAATTCAGTACAAAGTAATGCTCTTTATTATAAAAATAATAATTCCCAATATTATATGAAAAGTTATTCAGAGAATAGCGTGAGTCATATCGGCGGTTACTCTAAAAGCTTAATAAATCTGAGATCGAAAAACGAAGAAAGTTCTGATTTAAAGCAATTCAGTCAAACCTATCCATTGCTTCCCGAAGCAGAATTCATGGACAAACAAATGCAAGAGTCGTGGAGTTGTGACCAATCAGTCACATCTGGAGTGACATCACTGGTGACGAGTTCCGACTACTTCACAGCCTCGTCATCAGTGATCACTCACTCGCCATCGCTCTCGTCTCTGAACACGAACGCAACCAACACAACGACAGCCTCTTATAATAATAGCCGTAATAGTGTCTCATCTACTAGTAGTTCATCACAAATAGCTAGAAGTGCCAAAGTATTACAGCCTAAACGACAAGAGTCTGCGAGTGTTCTCTACTATGAGAAGTCTCAATCAGATAGTGTTCATCGAGAACGTGAAGTTCCGCCACCGCCTCCGCCACCAAAACTGCATTTCACAGATTATCACGAAAAGGAAACAACTTCTCAAACTTCATCGACTTATGGCAACAAAATGGTATCTATGGCTCGAAGCATCGATTCTGCCTCAAAGACGTCAGATTCGGAGATTAAAGCTATACAAAAGCGAGCACTTTATCAGTTTTACTTAAAGCAGAAGCAAAAAGAAAAGCAAGAAAACTCCATTACTAATGCATCTCCAGTTGCAGCTAATGATGATTCAAGTCAGGTAAATAAAAGCCCACATCATATTCCTAGAGTTTATTTAGGCTCGATCTGTAATCATATCTACAACTTTTAGGCTCGATCTATACTCATATCTACAACTTTTAATGCTATATTAGTTATATTAATGTTAGGCATCATTTTGTATAAATTGGAAATTCAATTATTGATTTGCAGTACTTTTTTATTTAATGGTTGACATCTTATGAATCGATCCGTTAGGGCTTATAATAAATGGCAATTCACTCTGATTGCAGTTTTTGACAATTATGTAGTTTTGATTGAAGTGCTTTATTAAGCCGGAAAAACATGATCTTTATTATAGTATTCGAAACACAAAATTAAGAGTCCAATAATAACATAGAGACGACTGAATCATTGATTTCCTATAGCTTTTATAGTGTGTATTTTAGTAGTTTTGCTGATAAGACCCATTAGTGATGTCTTTAGTGTAGTCAATGTAACTCGAATTGATTTTAGCTTTAGATTTTTCAACAGTGGTTTAATATTAGGTTTTGTTAGCAAAAGAGGAGAAGTGAGAAATTTCAACAAAAATGAAAGTAAAGCAAAAATACTTTACTGTTTTCTCAAGTGTGGGAAGTGCTACAAAAATCATTATTAGATATTTACTCTACTCTTGTAAACTCTTATACTTTTATGTAGTGCTCAAATAAGTTAAATTATAGAAATAGGATTCAATCTTCTTTCATAAGAGGAGAGTCCGCAAAGTATCCCATAGGATCTCACATTAATTTGAAGATTGATAGATCTTTTAGTTGTGCGCAGTTCTCACTTCTTATACAGTACTAACTATCATACAAAGCATGCCTTATTAGATGCAACTTCGCTTCCAATACTATTCTATAGTATATTTGAGAACTAACAAGAACTTACATCAAGATGCTTTCTAACTCAGCTATTCTTTACTAAGTTAGTGCGTGCTCTACACATAGCATATAAGCTTTTATTACCACTTAAGGCTTCTATTTTTGGCCACTCAGTTGCTTCATATCTTGTATTTTGTCAAGATTTGTATCAATTCTTCTGATGCAAAACTGAAAATTAATGGAATAGTTGTTACTCTTATTTAGTTTTGTTATTAATGTGTTGTTAAAGTCCATAAATGTGTTGTTCTTAAAGTGACTTTTAATCTTTTCGAATGTAATGATTCCTTACTTTATAATTGCATTCACTTTTGGCTGGTGTTTGTACTGGATTTGGAACACCACTACTGATAATAAAAAATCTAATACACTTCAGGCCTCGATTCGCCCTAAGGTGAGAGTCAAACCGCTTTTAAGCTATCTATTGCTGCAAACTTGAAATTCAATTTCTATAAATTAATATAACTCCCACTCTCTAGCATTAAATCTTAAACTTTTCAAAGTTTTTTTAATCTAAACTTATTTTATAAAGTAATACACAATAAATTAGAGATTAGTTATGTTTTTGGACACTGCAATAAAACCTATATTTAAAAATAGGTTCCGTCACGTAAAGTTCAATTGGTTGTACACGAAAATATATATGAAAACAATAAGAGTGCATGTCTTGCATCTCCACCGTCACCACCACTACCCCCTCCACCACCATCTGTAGCAGAGAATGAATTTATAGGAGACTTACCACTACCACCTCCTCCATCACCACAACCTCTTATACAAAGCGATCGAGAAAATGCTTCGATTAGCAGTTCTATAGCGCACTCCATCTCTCAAAACATTATTGCTGAGCCATCATTTTCTAAGAGTGTTCAACAATTAGCAAATGCCTCAACACCGCCGCCAATAGAATTAGTTTCAATCTCAAGAGCTTCAGATGTTGTATCGCAAAAGTCAGAAATAGCGACACAAACAACTGAGACGTTGCGTCGTAACAGTGGTGGTACTTCTGCTAAAGATATGACTCAATTGAATAATGTGTCACTCGAAACAAGAGAATCCATGTATCAAAACGAAGTGCTAACAACTGGCAATCGCAGCTCTGCCAATAAATCAATAGAATCAGTCGAATCGGTGGTTCCCTGGGCTTACTCTCAGTTATGGCCTAATGAAAAATGTGCGAAAACTATTTATTATGACAATGACAGCAGCCATATATCAAACAATACATGTTCTCCTATAAGAGCAGCCAATACTTTCATTGGCGATACCGGTGTTCCGTTGAGTTGTGCTTCTAATGAAGACTTATTGGCCAATAAATCGGAATTAATTACAAGACTCAGCAGAAAACTTGATGTTCTTCGTTCTGAAGAAATAGCATTAAGTCAGGACATTGAGGCTAATGAGACAGTTGGACAACAAGTTAAGGATAAACTCAAAGCGCTTGGAATTACAGCTCAAGAATCTGAGAAAATCAATTTACATTGCGACGAAACCGAGAAAGTTACCAGACTTTTGTTGTCCATTAGCGCACGTTTGCAACTAATTCAACTCCAAATCAATGAGAGATCTGATCCCAAATGTCAAATCGATGAAAAAGTGTTGACCAACACTTTCACATACTCTGATGTCACGCAATCCATGCAACCAATGAGTCAAAATGATTTACAGCAGATGAGAGACAAGCACTCCTCCTATTCTTCTTCCAATTTATTCGATGAAATTGAGTTATTAGTAATGAAAAGAGAAAAGCTATTAATACAACTCGAAGAAGCGCTACAATTAAGAGTTTCTATTAATAACAGAAGTGTTATCATTGAGGAGAAGATCTTGAAAAAGTATTTCCATCAAAACAACGAACAACTCAATGAATTTATTGAATTTATTAAATTAAAATCAAAATTAATTGTAGACATTCGTGAAATTAGAGATAAAATTCAATTGGGAGAAAAACATCTCTACGCTCTCAAAGCATCTTAAAATCAAATCCCCCCTCCTCTTAATGATTATTATTAATTTACTACAAAAAAAACTATACTTATATAATATAAGTTATATAACTTTAACTTAATTTAGGTGCCAATCAATATATCATTACATTTATACTTATTATATAATTTAATTGAAACAAATTATTTCATAGTATCATTTTATAACTTATAAATTTTTAAATTAATAAAAAATAATGATTAAACTATAATTTAGTTTAAACTATAATAAAAATAATTTAGAATTTTAACAAAATGAAAAACTCAAATTTCCACTAAGAGATGTTAACTCCAAAAGATGCTAATATTTTGATTGCAATTCAGGTACCGTATAGTCTAATTGAACCAGTTTTTACATGAGTCTTAAGCAACAATTTATTGCTAATAACTTTGAAAACAATTTTTCTATGAAAAACCGACCATTACTTGAGATATTACTAATGATTATGTCTTATATTTACATAATTATGAGCCGACTCGCTCTCATGTTTCGAATGGAAGAACTAATAAGTTTAGAAATATAATATTGTAATGCGATATCACATCAAAAGTTGAAGTCATATTAATATAAAACTTAGGAATAATAAATGTTTACTCTCCAAAGTAAGCTTAACTCTAATGAGTGAAACAAACTTAGTCTAAATAAATAAAATCAAACAAAGTATTATTGTGTTTATGCATATTTTGGTCTTTTTAAAGCTTGTCTTAACTTTAAATTATACAAAGTTTCCAACATTACTGATTACAACTAAGATTACAACTAAAACAATCAAAATAAATAAAATCTATTAAAAGCCTATTAGAGTTGAACTAAAAAATTGTGATTTTTATACTGAGAAATAATTGGTTAGCATGATGTCAAGTTTTTATTTTAAAACAAAGTTTGTAGTTTTTTAAATGTCAAAAAATGTTTAAACAAATTTTACTGCCTTTCAAACACAAACATTTCATTTTAAATGTTTTGCACAATTGAATGAAATAAAGGTTAACTAACAATTAACTAATCAGTTAACTAACAACAATCTAACTTACAATTATAAATTCAGTCTCTCTAATACGATTAGTTTATAGACAGTGTTATCAAAAGTGTAGTTCAAACATTTTAAAAATCCATTAAATGTCTAAGATTCTAAGTTGGAGAATTCTAAAAATTTCTTCAACATATCTCTATGACTGATTAATTTATTCAAAAATAGTATATTTGAGATTTTATTTTATTCAATTCAAAAAGATTGAGGTGTTTAAAACGCAAAAGATTATTAAATTTCTATACAATCGTGTAATGTATGTCTATCATTATCAATAATTTATCATAAATGCATTAAAATAATTAGAAGTAGTACGTAACTAATTCATTAAGGTATTTATAAATGTGAAAGTTTTATATCAATTAACGTTGATCATATACAAGTAGATGTTAATGATGTAAACATCCATTAGTTTACATAAAAAACATTATCTTTTAAGAACATTAATAAATTACAGAGTATTTAAATGAATTTTTAAAATAAATTTTGACCAAAATCTAGGGCGTGCAAGAGTTTATCCAAAAGGCCCTCCACCTTAACAAGTCCTATCTATTTGTAACTTTTATATATGCTTTGATAAAAATCACAAATTATTTTGAGAATTTCAGGAAAAGTTTACTACATTTTTTATAAAATGTGATTTACATCTACTTTTCCAAACTCAACATTAAAAGTAAATGGTTTAGAAAACTAATAAAATAAATATTAGGATAACAAAAAATTCTGTTATTATTTCAATTTTATGATTAACGACTTATTTTTAAAAGAAATAGTTTGCTTTAGATAAAAAATTTTAACAGAAATGGAATTTCATTTAACTTTTTTTCAGCAAATCATTAAAAAAAATTATAGTAAAAGGCATTTTTGGAGCCAAATTTATCAAAGCCTCACAAAATAATCCTCAAAATCAGAAATAATAATTATTACATGTTTTAGTTTTTAAGTTTTTTAGTTATAGAAATAAAAGTTGGTTTTAAACTTCAAAATAGTAAGCTATTAATTTACAATTTTAAAGATGAAGATAATTTTTTTGGTGAGTTATAAAGGAAATGACTGCACAATAATGATAAACATGTTTAAAGAGAAGCATTTGTTTTTTATGTCGCATAAATAGCAACTTCGTATTACATTCATGAAGGATTGAGCATAAAATCACGCACTAATGAGCCCAAGAGATTATAGGCTTACAGCACACCAAGAATCGTATATATCTATACATCTAAGATATAGTAATTTACATTTAACTTATAAATTAAGTTCGATCAAACATCTTCTTCCACTTCCCTATTTTTAAAGCATTTAATCCAAAAAAGATATTCAATTTTTACAACAGATCGGAATATCGGAATCTTTCACATAACAAAGTTTTTAAGACTAATTCTTTACAGAATTTCACATAAAATTTGGAAAAAAGCTTAAACGAAAGAATCATAGCTTAAGTTGGATTTAACAAAGAGGAATTTTGTTATATGTTTAATGCTTTATAACGAACACAAAATATAGCTTACAATACCTTTAACTAGAATCATACTAAGCATCTTATCGATTGTTCAAAAAACTACTCAATTGTGACATCAATTTTATATAATACTGTACTATATTTGAAAAGAGTATAAATCGAATGCATGAATGGATTTGAATGAAAATTGCTTTACTTATTATTCATCATAAAATTGAATATTTGTATAAAGCAGTCATCGATGTCCATATGGTTTTGACAAATTTTTTTGGATCTAACATTAAAATTGAATTCACATCATTTTCATACAAGTATTTCAAAAATGCATTTCAGTTCAGTTTTAGATGATTGAAAACATAATGTAAAGTTATTAAAATCGCTGCACATTTTTTTCAATGTATACTTCAAAAGATAGCAACATATTCTAATTGATGACATGAAAAATTTATTTTCAAAAATTTAATCATAATTTTCATGAAAATTTGATTCTATTTTCTCACAAGAGATCATATTTCATGAGATTTTTATACATTGAATAAACTTTTTTGAAAAAAATGAAATTAATTTCATACTAAAGTTTCAAAGAGTCAAAGGGAGTCTTAGAATTTGGTTTTAAATTATTTAGAAATTTTTTTATGTTAAAAATGTTGGATCGAATGAATTATCATTTGTTTGAATACTAGTTTTTAAGAATTTATTTGAGTTAAACCCAATCCCAAACCCACACATTTGTGCAATACTTGAATGTGAAATTAGTCTAACTCTAGCTTTGAGATAATTGATCTTATCTTAAAGTGATATATCTTCGAAACCAAACTATCAAATAAATAAAATTAATTAAATGCTCAAGTCTTTAAAGCCATATAAATAAATATCAAATTTAATTTAAATAAAATTAGTCAATAATTATTATTGAATTTATTAGAATGAGAAATATTTCGCATATCAGATAAACTTATAATAATTTTGCTTTTAATTACATTATATAATAATAATAATAAGATTGAAAAATTACTAAAAAACAGTTAAAAGAGCAAAAACACCATAGAGTAGAGCACATGGATATGCGATGAGCGCCTGTTGATTATGGAGTGAAAGTGCGATCACAAACAGTTTGGACGCACTCAACGAACACCAAAACACAGCCAAAAGCGCAGATATAGTTCCGATTATAGCCTTTAAACTGATAACTATTGAAAGTCCTGAGAGAACAACCATTGGAAGCAAACAATAGCCCAAAACAGAGACTGTGCACGAAATAGATATTGGAATATTAGGCGAAGACATCAGGTTTAGCAGTGTATATATGGCAACACAGCCCAGACCTCCGAACCCGTAAATGTACCCGAAATGCACTTTTCCCGACACTAACAGAAAGCAACCGAACGCCAGGCAGAAGACGAGCGGTCCGGCCAGGTCTGAGTCGTGCAGTATTGTGGCCTCCGTTGACCGAAACGGGTTCAGCACTGCGAGCGTCTTCTGTTGGATTTGATTGAAGTTTATGCCCAACTCTTCAAGTAATGGCGGCTCATCTGCGTAGGGATCAGATGACGCGCCCGAAGACGGCATTCCCGTGAATGGGTCGGAGTCGAAGGGCGCGACCGGCGATGGCGTAAACAGTTGTTCGTTAAGCAGATTGGATGGTCTCTGCCCTGCATTGGGTTGTGTTGTGTTGTATTCCTGATCGCTGTAATCGAATTGACCGAATTCATAAACCGACGGATCCGTATAGAACTGGTTCCGCGATTGGTCTTCATTTGACATATAAGACATTCTTATTATTTCTCTTAATTGATTTCTAATTCAATTCAATTATTTCCAAATCATTCATACGTTTTGTTTATGAATTTTGTCATATCATAAGTGACTCAAAAATATTTAAGTCACGTTTTCATAATGCAATCTTTTTTACATAATGAACAACTCCTATATGTTATAAAATGAATACTTAAAATAGTACCAAATCTTAGAATGCAGTTATGACGCAATAAAAGGTGTTTACGCATGACATTGAGTTCACTGAACATAAAATATAACTTATTATTAGTCGAAATGTGTTTTGTTGGTTAACATTAGCCTTAAATCAAAACATTCAATCATATGATAACTTACTCTTAATATTAATATAAATCGTTGTCATTGTGTTAAATGTGTTGACAGTTTTTGATAGCAATTATCACAGAATGGACTCAAAGCTGACAATAGAGTCGCGAAGACATCAAAGACGAAATCGGAATCGAGATTCAGATCGAAGTCATTCAAACGATGGCTCAAAGCGTTCGTCACAATCACCTCCTCTTCACTCACGAGTTGTTATTTTAGCCAAAAATCCTCAAAAGCCTAAGAGTGGTTCCGGTAATCAACACGTGAACAGTCATTCATCGGCGACGACCACAACGCCCAACATTCAGATTATCCCATCATTGCATTCGACACAACAGAGCTCGTCCTCAGTCTCTTCCAATACGTCCACTAATTCTAACAATCCATTGGTCTTAACGGATGAGTCGGTCAATGATTTGGTGACAAACATGCCGTCTATTATGAAACTGATAGACAGCGATACTCTTCTCTTTATGGAATCGCCCGCTTCTGACTATTTATTTAGTGATTCCAACTCTTTGGGCGGCTTTTCTGTCATATCAGCCGTCGGTACAGAAGGTGTGGGAAAGTCTTCAGTTCTTAACCGAATCGCTGGAAAAGACATTTTTAAAGTTCACAACAATGAAAGCCATAACGAAAGCGAACCTTTGAAACACATAACACGTGGAATAGATCTCCACATCACTAAAGAGAGACTCCTTTTACTCGATTCACAGGTAATCAAAACCTATTGAGAAATAAAGTTATCAATTATTTTAAAATACATTTAGATTTTAAATTATTTCTTATTTAAATTGATTTAATTATAGCCATTATTGAGCGCTTCGGTATTGGATGAATACCTGAAGTCTTCTCTTTCGTCGTCAACAGTGGTAGACATCGCTGAACCTGAAAACTATTCATTTATGATTTCACTACAAATTTTATCATTTCTATTGTCGACCTGTGATTACATTATAATAGTATGTGATTGGATGCTAGACATGCACTTAATTAAGTTAATGGCGACGGCAGTGATGATGGTCGGGGACAACACTCCAAAGGCTGACATTATCTGGTATTTCCCTAATAATAAGACTAAAATTAATAGCAATACCATTGACTCATTATTGGGAAGAGGACTCTATATGACTATTGTTTGCGGCAATGAAAAGGAGTTATTAAATACTGTAATGAAAGCGCCCTCGAAGAGGACGGTTGGTGACAATGCTCGCAATTCATCTCATACTTCAGAGAAGTCTTGGTTACTCTCATCGCAGCGCTATTGGGAAACGTCTATCAGAAAATCGAGTCTTTATTCAGATTATGGAAGATTTTTGCCATAGATTTCTAGTAAGTTTTAAGAGCATTTACTTTGTCTTAATCTTATTCGTGTCATTAATTGAAAATAATATCCGTTTTGATTGATTTTTAATTTTAAATGAATGTATAATTTGAAGGTTCACTTATCAGAATTTCATATGTAAAAAAAGTTGCCTTTAATTCTGTGTTATTCTGTATCAAAACGTTTATTGTTTTTAAGTGTTGAACAATAACATTGAAAAGTGTTACAAATTGTAACTTAAAATGTTATAAGATTTGAATTATACGGAAAGATATAGAAAATGGTTTATACTCAAGAAATAGAAAACCATTGATACAACTTTCCCATAGCACACATGTATGCCATTGAGAACGATCAATGACTTCAAAGGTTTATTTGTCATTGACTACAAATGGTCGTTACAAAGAATTAACAAAATATCCAAACATTCATTGGAAGCAAAAAATATATTATTTATAACAATTAATAATTATTTATATATTTATATTTGTTTAACATATGTGCGACTTTTAATATTTCAATTTATTTACAAAATAACAAGTTATTGGACAACAAAACATCAATTGCCGAATTCCGAGTTGCGATATATTCCTGAATCCGCCTGATATAGGAGTGTGGCTAATATGCGTTCGTGACTGATTGTCTTTGACGGCAACACTATCTGCAAATATGTAAAATACTTGTCAAATAAGTACTAAATGTGTATACATTCAAATATAATCAATTTCGTAATTGTAATCAAAATCTGTTAATAAATTATCGGTTATATATTTCAATTGTTACCAACACTTTTTCACTTCTATCAAATTTGATTTACTAATGTTTAGGAATATTAAGCGTTTCATTTGCCTCAAGAGTTTGTAATGTTTTACTATATTTCACAGAGATATGAAAAGTTTGATTTAATGAATGCTTTTAGGAATGACTATTTCAAATTTTCTCTTCCATTTGATTACTATCTATTAAACCATATTTTCATTTGTACTCAAAAATGCCTCAAAACCCAACTAATTGTCTAAAAATAATCCTTAAAAATAAGTTTTTCACAGCATTTGTTTTTTAAGTTTCTTACGCTTTCTTAAGTTTCTTACGCTTTCATAAAATGCAAATAAATAGTTAAGCATTGAAATGATAGTTAAAGTAAGAGTTGTTAAACGTAAATATTGAAATAAATGAATGGTTGAAACCTTAATGAGATCCTGTGGTGGTATTTTATGCAACTTGAGATCGCGAGTGAGTCTATTCATGATTGCTTGAAGTTCACTAACTTTAGCGGTTGAGATTTTTTCATTGCGTTGATTATCGAGTTTGTCATTTTTGACTTTGTTTAGAGACCACTGAAACATAACTTGAAATTTTCGCGTTTCACTTAAGCTAACATTCTGTCGCGTAAGTATTGTTTGTAACATAGATTCACTCAATTGAAGGTATTCTAAGCGCGCAAATAATGCATTAGCTCTGGTGTCCACGTAATTTAATATAGTATTCACGAGTTGAGAAGCACTGGTGTAACGCCAATAATAATTTTCTAATTGATTTAACATTCGCGGGACTACACTTAGCCTCAAATGAGTCTTTGTGTGATGAAAGCAGGCCTGAAGCAAATCTGGCAAATCAAAGTGTTCCGCAGCGCATATCAGTCCCGGAACCGTATCACAAGTTAGTGGACACGAACCAGAATGAAGATATTCTATCAATAGCTGAAATGTGTCGCCATCGAACTCGATTATTGTGAACTATATATTAAACAAATTATGGTCATTAATATGGTTTGATTAGTGGTTAGTGATTTATTAATGGTTTTTTAAAATAATAAAAATGAGACCTCGTTTTGTGCAAGTTTTGTTCTATCAATTTTTGCGACGTCCGCACAAACCGAAAGTCCGGGCACTTCGACACCAGTGACCTGATCCATCTTTGCATAAAACGATTCACTTTGCCATCTCTTCATGCTCTCATTCCTCCCTTTGCTCCCCCATCCAGACCACGAACCAGACACTAATCGCGAGAAAGCCTGCTTGAAGACACCTCCCCCACCACTCGCACCGGGAACTGTCAGATAAGTTGGTGTTTTATGTCCTGCAAGTGATGTGGACATAGTTGACGCTGAGGATGCTTTACGACTGTCTTTCTCTTTATCTTTTTTATCTTTTGCCTCAGAAGGCGGTGCAATGATTTTGGGCAGTTGTGCGATCATATTCTTGGTCTCTGCTGAAATACTTCCTCTTTTTGAGGACGACTTCGAAGAACTTTTTGACGATGATTTAGAAGAGGTTTGTGGTTGTGGTGAAGTACCAGCAGGTATTCCCGTCTGTGCCAACAGTTGTCCCTCAGCATTGGGTTGTCCTCGCGGTGGTGCAAATCCATAGAGCATTTCAAGAAAGACTCGACTCCTGATGGCTAATATAGCTCTGACAGCATATATTCTTCTGACTTGATTTTCATTTCCACCATTAACTGGAGATCCCATAACATTAAAGACGACGTCACACAATAGTTTGGCGTTTCCGTAAAAGGCATTATTAAAATCTTTTGCTATTTGGTCGTAGCCTTCGAATAGATCACGAACACTATCTAATAATGGACTCGAAGGCCTCATATGCCCGATTGGCCTCCAACTTCCGCGTCTATAAGGTTTAGGTATTTGACCGGTTGCTAAATGATTGGCTAAATTATTGACAATATCTTCTAACATCTGACTTCGAGTTCGGTCCTATTTTAATTATTGAAGTGATATCATAATCAAAATTTATAAATAGAAATTCTATATCAATCCTAAATAAGTTTCTCATTTATAATTTCATAAGTCAAAGACCTTCTAATCATGTAATTCAATAATTGTTTATAATTAGAGTTATCTATAAGTAAACAATTATATGATCTAATAAAGAAAACACGAGCAAACCTGCATTCTTGCAAATTTGGGCGCTGAATAGCTGGCTCTTTCACCATTGATTATCTTTGTCAATAACCATTCTCTAAAATGCGGCCCCTTTTCAAATAATTAGTCATTTATAAAAACAATTTCTATATATTATATAAAATGAATTTGATTTTAAAATAATTTTATCGTTTTTTCCTTTAAGAATTCAAGTAAAGAAATAATTTGATTTACTTTTTCAAACTCAGATTCGTGCCAAAGATATGGTTTAAAGGCTGACACTTCGTCTCTGCAAACGACAGTTACCGTATATTTTCGAGTTTCTCCAGTTGTTAAAGGCTTAGGACTTGTTTTAATGACGATAAATGTGTGCAGAAAATGAGATTTTATACATCCTTTAAATATATTAATTATTTGAAAATTTGATAACTGAATTTGAATTGATTAATAAAATATTTAAAAATGCAAACCTGGCCAAAAAGGTGCCTCGTCTGCTTCTAAAAATGCAACACAAACAATATCATTGCCGATGTGTCTCTTTTTCTGAAGTTTTTGTGGATCTCCTTCTTCGTGAGGCAGCATTGTTGAGACGTGAAACATGATTTCAATGTTCTTAAATGATGTGTAAACAGATTCGGTTCCAGTCAAGTCGTGTACTGTCGTTTAGAATATATTGTGAATGCTTTAGAAATCTGATAATAAAATTAATTGTTTACCTGTATCTAAACCTCCTTTGTATTTATCAAAACCTTTTAATCGGATTCTGTCGCCAATAATTGATAAAAATTCAGTGAAAAGAAATGATTCAGTTTTGTTGCCTAAAATCGCTTCTTCACTATTGACTTGATTTGCTTTAATATAAATGACTCCAACTTTTAATTCGGATTTAATGAACACTTGGTCTAGTTTGAGGAGTTCATCGGGAGTAGAAGGCAATTGTCCCAATGCTAGTGCAGGCTTAAGGCCCGCCTCATCTCCTAAGGCTCTGACGACAGCTTCTCTATCATAACGATCAGCACAAATGGCAGACGCGGGAACGAGACCGTGGAGTGAATAAGATATTGTACGCAATAATATCCTGAACTGGTCGCGTCCTCCGAAAATTTCTTGTTTAAGACTAAGAATTACGGGACCCAACGCTTCGTCGTTTGTAAAATAATTCCAATGTTCGCGTCCGTAATAATGCTTCTCAAAAATTTCTTCTTCGAATGAAATGAGTTCGTACGGGTCGTCATTTTCTTTGGTTTGTTGGCTGGTTGTCGGCTGATTAGAGGGTGGGGGAGGGGCTGGTGGTGATGATGGCGGTGATGTCGGCTGCACTATTGTGATTGTGATGTTAGGACATGGCGTGTAAGGCTTTCGGTATAATTCAATATCGTCTTTGCTCTTTGGCTTTTGATTTTCCATTTGAGTAAAATTATACGATTGTTGAGTCATATAATCATCATTTGTTGATTTGCTGGTGTCTTGTCTTTCAAATCTGGCGCGCGTGAGAACCACTTCTACCGTAGGTGTTGGAGGGGTTGGTTGTGATCTATAAGAACTCACATCTCCCGTCATTAGTGTTATGCTTTCTTTTCTCGCCTGTATATCACTCTCATTGTGATCATTTGGTCCGTCTTTATTATCTGCATCTATTCCTCCTTTACATTCTATCCAATAGCCCGGCGTTGGTTTGACGTCGTGGGGAAATCCTGTACAATATGGCGAACCTTTGGAAGTTGGATCAAATCAAATTAGAATCAATTTTCATTTAATTTAAGTTCTAACAAACCAGGACATGATTGGACGGGAACTGGAAATGATAGGGTAGTGCTACTCTTTCTTCTAGCCTCAGCACATCCCAAACTTTGACGCTTGAAATCTCTTAATTTGCCCATAAACTCATCACCGCCTGCGCCCATTCCACTGATATCTCCATAATGTAAAGCACAATATATTTTATTGCCGTGTCTTTTGGCTGATCCGTTTCCCTGTTTTATGTAATGCATTAATATGTTTAATTGTTAGCTAGATAAATAATTTTCATAAAACTATTATAACTATTATAACTATTACAACTATTATAACTATTATTACTATTATTATTACTATTATTACTATTATAACTTTAATATGTTGTAATGCTTTCATTCAATGCCATTGAAATATTCCTATTCATTGATAAAAATTGTTTAACAACAACAACAACAATATAGTAAAACACAAATGGTTGAGACCTTATAGATTTTAGACTTAATTATTGATTATTTGATAAATTAAAAGAATGAAGTAATACCTGTTTTACTCTCGACAAACAGACGCAACAATTAAGACAATCTTCGTGGTAAATATTGGCCAATTCTTGGTTGCAACCAATATTTGGTGATTGATTCCAAGTATCCCATGTTTGATGTGATAGAATCGGGAGTTCGCATATGAAACATATGGACGACATTTTTTAGAAACAAATATCTAATATCTATAAAAAATTTGACTAAATTTATAGTCAATGAATAATATCTATTAATATATAGACTAAACATAAGGACATTTTATTATTTTTGGAATACAATTCATTCAGTCTTTAGAATCCAAGCCTTACTATAACTGTAATTCTAGTATTATATAGTACTATATAATTAAATATCGATCTTCCCTACAAGTCAGGCTCTCTCTCTCTCTCTCTCTCTCTCTCT